>CM033723.1:7677982-7819792 GCA_019671005.1 Hibiscus mutabilis | reverse complement strand
CAACCATTCTTCATTTTGTTTCTTTCTTGTTCGATTAGGTTTATGTTAGGGATTCTTTGTTTTGTGATTCTTTGGAACCTAGCCATGAACTAAATCTATTTGGCTAAGGTTATTGTGTTTTTGTGGTTGTGAGAAACAATTGGATTTTGTTTAGGTAATAAGAGTTTACACTTTCAATTCAAAGTTTACTTATTCTTGGTTTTTATTCTTCTTTGTGAGTGAATTGGGAGAGGATCTCGTAACTCTATCTATTTATCTAATATCGGGAGATTTAGATTCAAGAAACAAATGAGTATGGTCTTTATTCAATCTATTGATGGTGAAGATTAATCCAGCTTAGGAATAAGTTAAGGATTTCAACGGCTAAGAGGAGCGCGAGATTGGTTGTTGTTCACCCTTGATTCACGTAGGGATTTATTGTCAATGCATGCATAATTTGCTAGAGTTTCGACTTAGGGATAAGAAGAAACCATTGAAGGACGCTCTGTCACACCTTGAAGTTGCTGCCCAGCCGCCCAAATAGTTGCCCAGACAACCATCTATTAGTTGTCAAGGTAACCCACTGCATAAGTTGCCACGACACAACCGAGCTGCCCTTGCACTCTTTTACCAAGACGGTCGAATTGGCTATCACTCGTCAACTCACGATAACCTGGCATATTCTCTCTCTTTTGATTATATCTTCTTTTACTTATTTGCTTTCTAGTTTAGTTGTTAGTTAAAACTCCTACAATCTTCTAATTTTGTTCTTTTACTTTTTACAGTGCAAGAGATTAGATTCTTGAAGTGGCACCAATCCCTATGGAGACAATATCTTTTATACTATAACTTGCGACATGTACACTTGCACAATTGTGGAGCACTTATTATGCGCAACAAGTTTTTGGCGTCGTTGCCGTGGATTGGAAATATCGACTTTGTTTTCATTTTCTTGCACTTTTTATTTTTGTTGTTTAAGATTCAATGGGTTAACAAACTTGATTTTGCATTGGTATATGACCAGGCGAGACCGATTACACCATAATATCCCTTTGATCCAGAAATCGAACGAACCTTGCAAAGACTCAGACAAAGGTTAAGAGTAGCAATGGCTAATCAAGACGGCAATATGAATCAGGATGTTCCAGCAAGAGGAGGAGTGATTCTTGCACGAAACAAAACTATTCGAGACTATCTTGAAGGACTTAATCCAGGAGTTGTCACACCTGAAATTGAAGCCGACCATTTTGAGTTGAAACCGGTGATGTTCAATATGATCAACACAGTTGGTCAATTTGCCAGCTCAGTAGCTGAAGATGCACGACAACATCTTAAATCTTCCCTTGAGATTTACAATTCATTCAAAATACAAGGAGTCATCCCCGATGTTTTACGACTAAGATTATTCCCCTATTCACCAAGGGATAGGGCAAAAGCATGGTTGAATAGTATTCATGCCGGATCAATAGGATCTTGGACCAATCTTTGTCGTGATTTCCTTGCTCGACTTAATCCTACAAATTTGACTGATAAGCTTCGTAATGAAATTATTTCTTTTCGACAGGCAGATGATGAATCCATGTATGAGGCCTGGGAACGATATAGAGAACTTCTACACAAATGCTCTATACACGGATTCCCGGTGTGGACACAAGTAACAATGTTTTACAACGCTGTGAATACGCCAACAAGGATGATGCTAGATACCTCGACAAACGGAATACTCCTAGATAAGTCACCGGAGGAAGCAATGCAAATTCTAAACAGGCTTGCCAAGAATGATTATCAGTTCCCATCTGCTAGAAGAGGAGGAGTTAGACGCCAAGCCACAATACATGAACTTGGATCATCATATTCAATTTCGGCACAATTGGCCACTCTAACAAAGATGGTCTAGAACATGCAGAAACCAAACAACAGACAGGAGGTTAAGGTAATAGATTCCTTTTGTGAGTTATCTTCTGAATGTATGCAGAATCCGGAATCCAACTTTTATGTGGGGACTTACAACTTGAACAACAATATGATGTCCAATACATACAATCCAGATTGGAAGAAGCAACCAAATTTTTCATGGAGTAATCCCAACAATGCTCTAAACCAGAACAATCAGAATGCACAAGCATCGGGATTCTAGCATAATATGCCACGACAATCAATTGCCGCAAACAACAACCGACAACATCTAGTTCTTTGGTAAATTCTTTCAATGCTTTTATGTTAAAAACTAAATCTTATATGGCTGAGAATAGTAACTTCATAAAAAGAATTGATGCTTTTATTAACAGGACCGAGATGAGATTGCAAAACCAAGAGGCGACAATCAAATCACTTGGAAAATCAAGTCACCAATTTGTTCAAAATCTAAATACTAGACCGCAAGGAGGTTTACCTAGCGATACTGAAGTCGCAAGAGGAACTGGCCATGAGCAATGTAAGGCGATCACCACTAGAAGTGGCCAATAACTTAAAGAGGCTCAAGCTCGCTCATCAAACAAAACTCCACAAAAAGAACAAGACGAACTCAGCGGAAAAGCCTTAGATGCTGAACCGAGAATTCCCACGGCAACCAGCAATAAGGATGCTGCGGCAACCAACGATAGGCACGCCATGGCAACCCCAGATGACAATGCCTCGGCAACTCCAGTTGCCCCGGTAATACCATCAATCAGGTTCCAGACCAATGAAAGGATCAAAGATATCGACTTCCACCACCATTCCTACAAAGGTTGAAGCGATAAAAGAAAGAATATCAATTCAAGAAGTTTCTTGATATCCTAAAGCAATTCCACATCAACTTGTCGTTGGTTGAGGCTATTGAACAAATTCCAAACTATGGCAAGTTTCTTAAAGACATTGTGTCCAAGAGAACAAGGTTAGGAGAGTTTGAAGCAGTTGCCGCAATAGAGGGATGCATGGCCATGTTGCACAATTGCATGCCACCCAAGTTGAAGGATCCCGAAAGTTTCACAATACCTTGTTCCATCAGAAACCACTATGTCGAGAAAGCATTATGTGACCTTGGAGCAAGCATAAACTTGATACCTAAATTGGTTTTCCAGAAACTAGGATTCGGGAAAGCAAGACCTACAACAGTTATGCTACAGCTAGCCGACAGATCCTATGTGCATCCAGAGGGAAAAATCGAAGACATACTGGTAAAAGTTGATAAATTTATTTTCCCGCTGACTTAATTGTTTTGGATTGTGAAGCAGATGAACATGCACTTATCATTCTCTGGAGACCCTTCCTAGCGACAGGGAGAACCTTGATCGATATTGGAAAGGGAGAACTCACAATGAGGGTGAATGACCAGCAAGTTAAACTAAATGTGTTCCAAACACTAAGGCATGCTGATGATCTGGAAGAATGCCAACTTCTTCATGCCATGGCAGAGTTTAACTTTGACGAGGAATTTAGTTGCCTCGGCAACTACATTGCCGATCAAGAGGAACCTGAGGAGTATGAAAAACCGATCGATGAGGAACAAAAAGAAGAGGCAAATTGGTTAGTCAATCGACCAGGTACATACTTTGAACCACTAGATTACTCAGGTAAGGAAGGTAAACTCGAAAAGCCCTCAATTGAACAACAACCGATTCTTGAGTTGAAACAGTTGTCAGGGCAACTAAAATGTGCTTACTTGGGAACCGATAATACATTGCTTGTAATTATTTCCTCTAAGTTACAGCCTGAGAAGGAAAAGAAGCTGATCAACATGTTGATGCTACACAAGAAGGTGATAGGATGGACAATTGTCGACTTGAAGGGAATTAGCCGGCAGTGTGCATGCATAAGATTTTGTTGGAAGATGATCACAAACCTTTGATTAAGGCCATGAGAGACTGAATCATGCCATAAAAGGGGTTGTAATGAAAGAAATCATCAAGTGGCTTGACGCCGGCATCATATACCCTATCTCTGATAGTACATTGCTAAGTTCGGTATAATGTGTACCGAAAAAGGGAGGTATAACGGTGGTAAGTAATGAAAATAATGAACTCATTCCAACCAGGACTGTGACCAGTTGGAGGGTTCGTATGGATTACCGAAAGCTAAACAAAGCCACTAGAAAAGATCACTTCCCCTTACCCTTTATTGATCAAATGCTTGACCATCTTGTAGGTAAACCATTTTATTGTTTTCTTAATGGTTATTCAAGTTACAATCAAATTGCCATAGCACCAAAATATCAAGAAAAGATAACCTTCACATGCCCATACGGTACTTATGCTTTCCGAAGGATGCCGTTCGGATTGTGTAATGGCAACCTTCCAAAGATGCATGATGCCACTATTTTCAGACCTGGTCGAAGACTTCCTTGTGATCTTCATGGATGATTTTTCCGTTTTTGCTAATGACTTCGACAGTTGCCTTGACAATTTAGAGAAGGTGTTGGCAAGATGTGAAGAATCCAATTTAGTCCTTAATTAGGAGAAGTGCTATTTTATGGTAGATAAAGGAATAGTGCTCGGCAACAAGATTTCATCCAAGGGAATCGAAGTAGACAAAGCCAAGGTGGACGTGATCGAGAGATTACCCCCACCAAGTTCGGTTAAAGGAATCCGAAGCTTTCTTGGACATGTAGGTTTTTACAGGAGGTTTATTCATAATTTTTCTAAGATTATTAAACCCTTGTACAATTTTCTTGAATAGGATAAAGTCTTCAATTTTGATGATGCTTGAGCCCAAGCATTCAAAACCCTAAAGGAAAAGCTTGCCTCGGCACCCATTATCGTTCCACCCGATTGGATGCTACCTTTTGAGCTCATGTGTGATGCAAGTGATTTTGCGGTAGGATCAGTCCTAGGCCAACGCACAGGTAAGACCTTTCATGTGATATACTATGCTATTAAAACTCTTAATAGCGCTCAAGTGAATTACACAACAACGGAGAAAGAGTTACTAGCCATAGTTTTCGCATTTGACAAGTTTCGATCCTATTTGATTGGTACAAAGGTAATTGTCCATACAGACCATTCAGAAATTAAGTATCTATTTGCTAAAAAGGATGACAAACCTCGTTTGATTCGTTGGATATTGCTTTTACAAGAGTTTGACATTGAAATTAAGGACATGAAAGGAGCAGAAAATCAAGTGGCTGATCACTTATCATGCTTAGAACATAATAGGGAGGAGGATGCAGATTTAGAGATATGCGATGCATTCCCGAATGAGCAACTGTAAACTGCCTCGGCAACCATCGATGCGCATGCCTCGGCAACCCCTGATGCCACGACAACCATGGATGTGCATGCCTCGGCAACCCTCGACGCCTCGACAACTCTTGATGCGCATGCCTCGGCAACCCTTGACGCGCATGCCTCGGCAACTTCGACGCGCAAATGCCTCGGCAACCACGATGCGCATGCCTCGGCAACCCTTGTCACGCATGCCATAGTAACTCTAGACGAGCACGTCTCGACAACCATGGAAGCGGTTTCCACGGTAACACATGCCTCGACAATACCCTGGTACACGGATTTAGTTAATTTCCTTGTTTGTTGTATTTTACCTTATGGCCTTACTCACCAAGGGAAGAAGCGGTTTTGCCATGATGCTAAGCATTACTTTTGGGTCGAGCCTATTTTGTTTAAACAATGTGCAGATCAGGTTATAAGCCGATGTGTCCCTGAATAGGAGGAGCAGAATGTACTCCGACAATGTCATTCTTCACCCTATGAAGGACATTTTGGAGGAACACGTACTGCGGCCAAAGTTTTACAATCCAGTTTGTATTGGAAAACACAGTACAAAGATGCCCAAGAGTTTTACAAGCAATGTGATCGTTGCCAGAGGACGGGTAATATCTCTAGACGACATGAGATGCCGCCAAAACATCCTCGAGGTGGAATTGTTTGATGTATGAGGGATTGATTTTATGGGACCCTTCCCATCGACTACGTGTCTAAATGGGTTGAGACAGCTGCAGTTCCCGCCAACGATTCCAAGACCGTGCAACAATTCTGGCAGAAAAATATATTTACATGGTTTGGGATGCCGAGAGCAATTATCAGTGCTGAATGCAAGCAATTTGACAACAGACTCATCACCACGATGTTACAACGCTTTGGTGTATCACACAAAATTGCCAAGGCATATCACCCACAAACCAATGGGCAAGCAGAAATTTCCAACTGGGAATTGAAGGGTATACTCGAGAAAGTTGTAAATCCCTCTAGGAAGGATTGGTCAGTAAGACTAGATGATGCACTTTGGGCATATCGTACTGCATTCAAAACACCCTTAGGTATGTCTCCCTTCCTACTTGTCTATGGCAAAACATGTCATCTACCGATGGAAATCGAAAGCAAATAATATTGGGATGGATTGGGAGAGTGCCAGACAAAAGCGTTTGTTGGACCTCAACGAGATAGAAGAATTTCGTGCACTCGCCTATAACAATGCCCGAATCTAAAAGGAGAAAACAAAGCAATGGCATGACAAGAAACTATTGCCGTGGCAATTCATGCTAGGGCAACTAGTTCTCTTATTCAATTCTCGGCTAAAACTTTTCCCGGGAAAACTTAAATCAAGATGGTCGGGACCATTCAAAGTTGTCAAATCATTCTCCCATGGTGCCATGATAATCAAGTCCATCACTGACGAACATGAATTCAAAGTTAACGGACAAAGATTGAAGCACTACAACGGTGCCCCTGTGGAACGTAACAAAGAAGTGGTCACCTTAGGAGATGCATGAGCATGCTCTCCTTTTGATATTTTCTTTTTATTTTTATTTTTTTGAACTATTTAATTTTTTTATTTTATTAATTTTTATTTATTAATTTCAGTTATTTCTTTTTTTAGGATAGATTTATTTATTTTCTTTAAGATTAAGACTACATCTTTCTTTCATATTTATCTAATTGTTTTTAAATTTTAAGTTTAAGAATTTCTTTGCACATCTTTATTTATTTTCTTTTATTAGTTTATCTTTAATTTTAATCCTTATTTTATTTGTTTTTGAATTGTAGGAAAAGAGTTCAAGATAAATAGGAATTTGATTCAAGAAGGAAACTTCTTCAACAAGGAAATTAATGGGCTAAATCTAAGGCTTATATTAAGCCTCTAATTTACCCTAAATAAACCCTACATAGCCAAAACCCTTCCCCTTCCCAAATCCCTAGTCGTCCCCTTCCCCAATCAAAACCCTTATTTTCTTTCTTTCCAAATTAATCTCACCCACCATATTTACTACCTATCTTTTCTATTTAACCATCGCCCTTAACTTCCAAGAAACCTATTCCTACTTTTCACCTTGCAAGTCTTTAGTTTCTTTTGCTTTTTTTTCTTTGTTTCTACCAAACTCACAACCAAGATCATCCATGGCATCCAAAATCGAATTTTTGGTTCATCCAAGTTCCTCCAAAGAACCAAGATACAAGAAGTTTGCTACACCGGTGGTTCAAGAAAGATTTCACTCCAAGTTTGAAAGTCGGAAGATTTGCGAAGAACAAGGCTTCAAATACTCCAACTCTCATCAAGATTTCGGCCTTGAACCATTCATATTCGAAAGGATTGCACATCAAAAGTGGCAAATCTATTGCCATCAATCAGAACCGGGTAACATCTCATGGGTAAGAGAATTCTATGCTCACTCACCTAACCCGAATAATCCTTATGTTTTAGTTCGTGAAAAGGCTATACTCATAAGCCCCGAAAACATCAGCACCTTTTACGGGCTCTACGTTAGGAAGGATGAGCATCAAGCCTTTGTTGATCAACTCACACCCAAGCAACTCGACAAGGTGCTTCAAGAACTCACTCTACCGAGAACTCATTGGAACGACAGTAAGTACATGGGCACGGTAAATCGCCTTCAGCTTAAACCCGAGGCAAAATTATGGAATAAGTTTTTTAAAACTTTTTTAATGCCCACCACACACAATACTACTGTTGATACACCTTGTCTTTTGCTCATACATTTTATCTTGCATAATCGCATCATTAACATTGGAAAAATTATTTGTGATGAGATTTTTGTATGTAGCACAAAAGACAAGGGTTCTCTTTTCTTCCCTTGCTTAATTTCCAATCTTTGCAAGGAGATGTATGTCCCAAGTGAGTCCACTGATGAAAAGGCCCTACCAAAGTTTGGTTGGAATCGAGCACAAATCCGAAAGCTAATGGGAGAGGCACCGATAAAATCCCGAACGCCTTCAATTGCCGCGACAACTCTTGCCGCCTCGACAACTCCTAATCTCAACCAACTGATGCTTGGGCAACTCGGCCAGCAACCCCATGACAACTTGAAGCACTCTTACAACCATTGGAGAACCGCCTTAAGCAAATTGAAGACCGGAAACTAATGTTCATGCAGTACATGAAGGATCACAACAATGGCATCACCCAAGTCATCCTGGAAAAGTACCCGGACAGCCACGTGCCATTCCCTATATTTCCTGCCAAAATCCTTGCCACGGCAACCAATGAAGCAGTTGCCCCGACAACTATAATAGAAGATGCCGCGACAACCAAAGCTAAAGACGCCCCGGCAACCACTGCAAAAGCCAAAGGTAAAGCACCTATGTCCGAATCAACTCGTACTGAATCATTGTCTAATTTTTTAGATTCGGATGAGTCCTTCATTGCACCAACGAAGACCACACCAATCGAATCCTCCAAGCCCAAGCGAAAGGCCAATGGCATTGAGGAAGAGGACAATGAGGACACCCCTGTACGAGGATCGATTCCACCATCGGCAACAAGAAAGCAACCACTGCGTTCAAGCAAAAGAATCAAGACACAGGCCAAAAGGAAACTAATCATCCACGATGACGAACTCTCAGAGTAAGTCCTCGTTTGCATTTTACTTTTCTTTATTGTTATTTTTATTTTTATTTGTTGCATGCATTGAGGATAATGTCTCACTCGAGTTTGGGGGGGATTGTTATTAGTTAGTTACCATGTTTAGTTGCATTCATCTTAAGTATTGCATTTAGGATACATAAATTGCTTACAATGCCTTTAGTTGGAACAAAAATTACCTAGATTTGATGAATATCCGATGACGACTTTGCCAATGTACTTAATTGATAGAACTTTTTATTCAAGGATAAACGTAGAAACACTTAGAATCTTACTATGATGCTAAACTTGATGAAACACTGTTGTGGCTTGATTGATTTAAGGAATTTTAGCAAACTTAGGTTGAGAGTTAAAAAATTAGGGGATTAGAATAAAAATTGGATGAATGCTAGAGATGCCCAAAATTGGCTCTAGTATGTGCTAAAAATTGATCGCTAGAGGTGCCCGAAATTGGCTCTAGTATGTGCTAAAAATTGATCGCTAAAGGTGCCCGAAACCGGCTCTAGTCGAACAAATTAACTTAAGAAAACTAAAAACAAAACACTAAAGGTGCCCGAAACCGACTCTAGTTAAAACATGTTAAAAGAACCCAATGAAGTAATTTGAAAACCTCTTGTTTGCATAGAATCCGAAAAATCAACTTGCACACAACTCCGCACACACTCACGAGCATTATAGTTTGATTCCGAGTAACTCCTAAGTTTTCTGAAAAATGAAAAGCCAATCATAATTTGTGCCACGGTTATGAGAATTGAAATCAAGCTCAAAGCTAAGTTTGTAAAAATTGAAGTCTTGGTGGGTAATTATTAGTTTGCACTTGTGAGTTAAGACGTGTATGATAGGAAGTCTAACTCTATCATAACTATGTAGTTTAGTTATAATCTAACTCTATCATAACTATGTAGTTTAGTTATAATCTAACTCTATCATTGTAAAGGACAAGAGTCCAATCTTAATAGGTTAACTACTCTGTGTAAAACTCCTCTGTAAAAGTCTATAAATAGACTTATTCTCTTGTATATCGATATAACAAGAAGAGTATTCAAACTATGTTTTCTACATGGTATCAGAGCTAGGTCAATACTATCTCCTCAAAATCTTTTTCCCCTTTTCGATCAGATCTACACCTCTCCATGACTAATTTCGATCCTGCTACATCAGAAATTAGCTCTCAAAATAGCCCTCGTTCATCTGATTTCCAACTCTCTGATGCCTCTCTTTCTCCCATTACATCCTATAAACTAAATGGAAACAACTACCTTCCTTGGTCTCAATCAGTGCGGCTGTACATTATAGGAAGAAGGAAAGCTTCCTATCTCTCAGACTCAACTCCTGTTCCAGATGAGTCTGACCCAGCCTACTCTAATTGGTTGAGTGAAAACACCATGATAATGTCGTGGTTAATTAATTCCATGGTACCCGAAATTGGAGAAAATTTTATGCTTTTATCAAACTGCAGTAGAAATTTGGAATGCTGCCAGAGATACTTATTCCAGTGTTGACAACACACCAGAACTCTTTGGAGTTGAGAATAAGATCAAAGATCTCAGACAAGGGGAGGTAACAGTGGCACAATATTTTGGAGTCCAAACCAAATGCTGGCAGCAAATAGATCTGTATGAAGCTAATGAATGGAAGTGTCCTGATGACATTAGCTTGTACAATAAGCTCAAAAATCAGAGGAGGGTGTTCCAGTTTCTCTCTGGACTGAATGGAGAATTTGATGGAGCCAACAGCAGGATTTTAGCCACTAACCACTACCACAAGTTTGAGAAGCCTTTTCAGAAATCCGAAGGGAAGAAAGCAGACTTTCCCTGATGGTGCCAACAGTCCAGCAAACAGAAGCTTCTGCTCTTCTTACAAACTCCAACTCTGGGAGTAAACAAAGGAGGGGGAGACCTTGGTGTGACCACTGCAAAAAGGCTGGGCATGTGATGGACCAATGTTGGAGGCCGCATGGAAAACCAGCAGATTGGAAGCCTCCTAAATCTAGATTCCAGAAAGAAGCCCATCTTGCATCTTCTGAAAATTCTTCCAGCAGCTTTATTAGACAACAAATCGAGGAACTCCAACAGATTTTTACTCACATATCATCTAAGCTTGTCCCTAATGCCTTAACAACTACTTAAGGTAGTATTTCTTGCTTAGCAACAACTAGTGCATTTAATTGGATAGTCGATTCTGGTGCCTTTGATCATATGACAGGAAATCCTACACTCTTCAACAATTATAGTAACCACAAGTCTCCTTCCTCCATCAAGATAGCCGATGGTTCCCTTACACCAGTAAAAGGGAGTGGTTCTGTTCGATTGAGTAGCAAGATAATATTGTCTGATGTTCTTTATGTTCCCAAACTCACATGCAATTTATTATCTGTTAGCAAATTAGTTCAAGATGTTAAATGTGAGGTTAACTTTGGGGTAGCTGGTTGTGTTTTTTAGGCACAGGGCTCGAAGACGGTGATTGGTAGTGCTAGGCTGTGTAACGGCTTATATATCCTTGATGGCCTACCCTATCCGAATCCTTCTATTTCCAATTTCTTTAGAACATCAGTTTTTTCTAGTAGTTTCCCTTCGAATGATATTATGCTTTTGCATCTTCGATTAGGACATCCAAATTTCTATTGACTTGCAAAGTTGTTTCCTAATTTCTTCATTAATAAAAATCCCTCTTCTTTTACTTGTGAAGTATGTCAAATGGCTAAACATACGAGAAAACCATATGTTCCTTCTCACTATAAACCTACTTCACCATTTTCTATCATACACAATGACATTTGGGGCCCTTCTAAAGTAAAAAAACATCTCTGGGTCTAGATGGTTTGTGTCGTTTATTGATGACTTTTCTAGAACAACTTGGACCTTTTTTATGAAAGAAAAATCTAATGTTGAGACAATTTTTAAAAGTTTTTATCACATGGTCAAAACTCAATTTGAGAAACAAATTAAAATAGTGAGGAGTGATAATGGGAGTGAATATCTTAGCAAATATCTTGGGTATTTTTTCAAAGAAAAAGGTAACTTTCATGTTACTTCTTGTGTCAACACCCCTCAACAAAATGGAGTGGCCGAAAGGAAAAATAGACATTTACTAGAGGTGACTAGGTCCCTATTATTTTCTGCCAATGCACCTAATTATCTATGGGGGAAGCTCTTCTTACTGCCACCTACCTAATCAATAGGATGCCAAGCAAGACACTAGGATTCAAAGTACCCACTGAAACTCTTTTCCAACATTTTTCTACATTTTAAACCATTATCCTCTCTTCTTCCATTTCGAGTTTTTGGATTCACATATTTTGTTCATGTGCATCACAATAATAGGAGTAAACTTGATCCTAGGGCTCTACGTTGTGTGTTTATAGGGTATTCATCGAGTCAGAAGGGTTACAAGTGTTACTGCCCCATTACCAAGAAAACCTATATCTCTTTTGATGTCACTTTCTTTGAAAATAAACCTTACTTTGCAAGAACTAAAATTCAGGGGGAGAGATACAAGGAATCTCAGTCCTTGCATGATCCACAGCCCATTATTTCCTTGCCTATTCTTGATGTAAGTACCACTACGCTGCAAAATACTTCTTCCGAGCCTACTTCTGATGAAATTGTGAGTACTGCTCTTAATCCTGTAGACACACCTGCTCCACAGTCTAAAACAACCAACCCTTATACAACACCTCCTCCAATGATTAAAACTATACCACATACATCACCAAACTCTATGATTCCACAACCACCAGAAAGACAACTCAGTGTCTATACAAGAAGAAAAAGAAACTTGACCGAGGCAGTTAGTCAGCCTAACACTTGCCAAGAACTAGCTTTGAGTCCTGCTGCTTTGGAGACAAGAGGTAATATTATTCCACATGATTCTACTACTGTTAACTTAGATGAGTTTCCTATTGCTATTAGAAAGGGGTAAGGAAATGTACTGCTCATCCTATTAACAGGTTTATTGCCTATGGGAAATTAACGCCTGGATTCAAAGCTTTTACAGCTAGCATTGACAGCATAAGAATTCCTGAGACAGTGGAAAAGGCCTTTGACAGTCCAGAATGGAGGAGAGTAATTGAAGAGGAAATTAAGGCATTACAAAAGAACAATACCTGGAGCATGATAGATCTACAAGAAGGAAAAAAAGTTGTGGGGTGTAAATGGGTCTTTACAGTCAAGTACCATTCAGATGGGAGTGTTGAGAGATACAAGGCGAGGTTGGTGGCTAAAGGGTTTACTCAATCATATGGTGTAGACTATCAAGAAACTTTCGCACCTGTACCAAAGTTAAACACCATCAGGGTATTGCTTTTAGTGCCAGTTAACAAGGATTGGAAGTTGTATCAGTTGGACATAAAAAACGCATTTCTAAATGGTAGACTTGAGGAGGACGTGTACATGCAGGTTCCACTTGGTTTAGAAGAGAAGACCACAAAAAAGACGGTGTGCAAACTGAATAGATCGTTGTACGGCTTGAAGCAATCCCCTAGAGCATGGTTTGACAGGTTTGCTAGAGCTATGGTTCAGAATGATTTCAAGCAAAGTCAAGCAGACCATACATTATTTAGAAAAGCTACACTGGATGGTAGGATAACTCCCCTAATTGTCTATGTTGATGATATCATTATTACTGATGATGACATAGAAGAAATAGAGAAGCTGAAAACTGTTCTAGCAAATGAGTTCGAAACTAAGGACTTAGGAAGCCTTAGGTACTTATTGGGAATGGAAGTTGCAAGACCAAAAGAAGGGTTAGTTATCAACCAAAGAAAATACATTCTAGATCTACTTACAGAAACCGGAATGCTCGAGTGTAGACCAGCAGAATCTCCAATGGAACCAGGTTTGAAATTTAGTAAAGATGGAATGGGAATCCAGTGAATAAAGAGTCCTACCAAAGGCTGGTAGGAAAAATAATCTACCTCTCACTCACCAGACCTGACATTGCATACTCAGTGAGTATAGTGAGTCAACACATGAGTGATCCTCGAGAAGAGCACATGGAGGTAGTCGATAGGATCCTGAGGTACCTGAAGTTTACACCAGGGTCTGGGCTAATTTTTAGAAAACATCAAGACAGAACTGTAAAAGTCTACACAGACTCAAGCTGGGCAGGAGAACTAACAGATAGAAGGTCTGTGAGTGGCTATTGTACGTTTGTGTTGGGAAATCTGGTCACTTGGAGAAGTAAAAAGCAGGCTGTTGTATCTAGAAGCAGTGTAGAAGCGGAATTTAGAGCTATGGCTCTTGGAATATATGAGGGAATATGGATTAAAAAGCTCCTCACTGAGTTAGAGTTGGATGGAAAATTAGAATTTGAGGTTTACAGTGATAGTCAATCAGCAATGAGCATTGCCAAGAATCTAGTGCAGCACAACCAGACTAAACATATTAAAATAGATAGGCACTTTATCTATGAGAAGGTCAATAGTGGAGTAATAAAGCTTCATTATATTCCAACCAAGAATCAACTTGCTGATATCTTCACCAAAGCACTTCCTAGGGTGACTTTTGATGAGTTTTCATCCAAACTGGGTGTACACAACATATACACGCCAGTTTGAGGGGGAGTGTGAGTTAAGACGTGTATGATAGGAAGTCTAACTCTATCATAACTATGTAGTTTAGTTATAATCTAACTCTCTCATAACTATGTAGTTTAGTTATAATCTAACTCTATCATTGTAAAGGATAAGAGTCCAATCTTAATAGGTTAACTACTCTGTGTAAAACTCCTCTGTAAAAGTCTATAAATAGACTTCTTCTCTTGTATATCGATATAACAAGAAGAGTATTCAAACTCTCTTTTCTAACTCTCTTTTCTATAGCACTGCTTGAGGACAAGCAATAGTTTGAGTTTGCGAGTGTGTTAAGTGTCTAAAAGTACTATTTTATTTACCCTTTTTTATCCATATTATTGCTAGACTTAGGCTCATATTAGTTACATTATTGGCCATTCATGCATGTTTGCATTGTTTCCTTGGTGGAGAAGCTTGATTCGATATTTTGCTGAATTTTGTGGAAAAAGGGTGCTACCGATAGTTGTTTTTGTGTGTGTGCAGAATCACTTGCCTAAACAAGGCTGGAACAGTTGGCAGGGTAGTGCATGAAGGAGATGCCGACGTAGTTGCCTGGGCAATGCATGAAGGAGATGACGAGCCAGTTGTCAGGGCAATTGTCGATAAGGGATAAGATGATATGGTAGTCGAAATTGATGACTAGATAAGCCCAAGATGACGTGGAGCAAGGTTAAATCCCAAAGGAGTTTGATTTCCATGAAGAGGTCAAAGAGAAATTAAATCCCAATAAGATAGGAGAAGATCTAGAAGAAATTTAAATATAATAAAGAATTATACTCTTTTAAAGTATTTAATTGCAACTTAACTTCTTCCTCAAGAAAGACTTTGACCTAGCCATCTCCTATTTAAAGGAGACCAAGCCTTCAACTCCAAGAGAGAGCAAAGGGGGGAGATTTCGACAAAGGCTTCAACCATTCTTCATTTTTTTATTTCTTGTTCGATTAGGTTTATGTTAGGGATTCTTTGTTTTGTGTTTATTTGGAACCTAGCCATGAACTAAATCTATTTGGCTAAGGTTATTGTGTTTTGTGGTTGTGAGAAACAATTGGATTTTGTTTAGGTAATAAAAGTTTGCACTTTCAATTCAAGGTTTACTCATTCTTGGTTTTTATTCTTGTTTGCGAGTGAATTGGGAGAGGATCTCGTAACTCTATATATTTATCTAATATCGAGAGAGTTAGATTCAAGAAATGAATTAGTATGGCTTTATTGAATCTATTGATGGTGAAGATTAATCTAGCTTAGGAATAAGTTAAGGATTTCAACGGCTAAGAGGAGCGTAAGATTTGTTGTTGTTCACCCTTGATTCACGCAGGGATGTATTGTCAATGCATGCACAATTAGCTAGAGTTTCGAATTAGATATAAGAAGAAACCATTGAAGAACGCTCTGTCGAACCTTGAAGTTACTGCCTAGCCGCCCAGCCAGTTGCCTAGGCAACCGTCGATTAGTTGTCAAGGCAACCCCGCTGCGCAAGTTGCCACGGCAATTGAGTTGCCCTTGCACTCTTTTACCAAGACGATCCAATTGGTTATCACTCCTCAACTCACGATAACCTGGCCTATTCTCTCTCTTTTGATTACATCTTCTTTTACTTATTTTCTTTCTAGTTTAGTTGTTAGTTAAAACTCCTACAATCTTCTACTTATGTTCTTTTACCTTTTTATGGTGCAAGAGATTAGATTCTTGAAGTGGCACCAATCCCTGTGGATACAATATCTTTTATACTATAACTTGCGACGTGTACACTTGCACAATTGCGAAGCACTTATTACGCGCAACATATTTCTTTAAATTTTATTACAAAATCTCTTCGAATTTTATCAAAGCTTGGCCAACTAAGGGGGAAATCAACAATTAGAGGTGATTTTTGTTTCTCTCCTCTAATTAAAGGTTCTTTATTGAAATTCCCAAGTTTTTGATCCTTTGTTATTGATTTATGTTAAGGAATTATGATTTTTGTAACCCCTTCGACCCGGCCTAGTCGCAAGGCTGAACCGAGAAAGCTACACTAGGTTTACTAAAGTAAACCAGAATGATTAAACCCAAAACACGTCCATTTTTTCTTTTTTTATATTATCTAGATGCCTTATCACTTTCCTACATGTTCATATTGTCTATAGGTGAGCACCCATCTCAACTATACATCGCAACAATATACGATTGGCCATAACCCTGTTTAGGGACCAAAACGTAAATTTAGCAAATTGAAAGGGTTTACCCACTTTTTAAGTTATCAACCTTAAATTATGTTAATTTCATGCTTATGTGTCATAAATTGGCTTCAAACAATCATCCATGATTAAATAATTGACAAAAATAAGATTCAGGGACTAAAACGAAAGAAAATAGAACTTTACTAATGCCATTAACTAACTTAATTGCCATGGGTATCGGTATTCCCCGCTGAGTATCGGTACGCCCTTCCCTATTTGAATTCCTAAAAATTCCAGTAGCCATTTCCCGTACCGGTACGACCCTGCATACCGGTACGCCTTACCAAAAACCAAAGGCCCGTACCGATCCTCAACCCCGTATACCGATTCAACAACCTAAACTAAGCCTTCCGTACTGATACGCGAACCCATGTATCAGTATGATACTCTAATGACACACTCCCATATCGCAACACCTAGTCCGCGTACCGGTACCACAAGCCCAAAATGACTTGTTGTGCTAATATATGAACACACGTACCGATACGCATGGACCTGAATGGTCATAATAGGCTTGTTTAACATGTTTATCTCAAAAGTAAACCATATTAATAAGCCATAAACTTTCGTACAACGCTACCTAGATGCAAACGCAACCTAAACATCATAAGCTCAGCAATGGATTTCATATATCCAATGATATTCTAAAGGCATGCTTCCTAAAAACACATTGCCTTACAACCCAAAATGCACAATTAAACCACTTTCAGCATATGCATCATAACAACACACTCTACACAGCATAGTAAACTTGCCCAAACCATCACAACAATGTAACACCCATTTCTCGTATTCATCACTGAATAAGAGTTAGGGATGTCACATGATACTTGTAAAATAATTCTTTAATATTAAGAAAATCTTATTTTTGACTGTAAAAATAGTTAATCGCATAAAATTTAAACTTAATAATTTCACATTCAATTTTGAACCTAGATTCAAGCAGCAACTTAACAGTTTGATCCATTAGCATATAAATAATAAAACTGCCTAATTTAAAATCATTCAAATTCTGAATAAAATATGATTCATATCAGAGCAGGCTTCACATTCTACTATACATGCCAACTAGTAAATATCAAACAACATAAAAATTATATTATTGATACCGATGTACCTGTTTTCGACTGATGATGTTCGCTAATGCTCCTTACTCCCAACGCTTATCTTTTCCTACGCGTGAAACAATCACACGGTAAGTATAACTTAGTGAGGCATTATAAGTAATCATAAAATAAGTATTGAAATAAATGAAAACATGGTTAAGCAAAATCATATCAAATCTTTCATATACTTAAAAACAATCACATATAAGAAATGGTGAATTTCATATACATTTACTTTATAATTAGCCCAAGAATTTGTGTAAAGAGAAACTAAAGTATGCAAGGTCGGTACTCCTAGAGTACTAGTCAATAAAGTGACGATAACATATAGACACATAAAGTGCCGGGAACATATAGACACATAAGTACCGAAAACATATAGATCCGAAGATCGGTGTATAGCTATACTGCAATCCTTAACTGCTAAACCTCTAATGGCATGCCACTATACTGTAACTCTCTATCATAAACTTGGCCAAATAATTTCATATAATTGACTTGTAAATTATCATTTGATAAATGATTCATATATCACCATTATTCAATAATAACTTATCAAAATAAAATATAATAGGGCAATTCATACCCTAACATGTACTAACCTTTTTCCTTTGCCTGTGAATCATCATATAACTTATAGAAAAACCATGTTATCATTTTAGTAAAATCAAATAAATAGAATTTATAAAAGTTTACTAAAATACGTTTCAAACATATAACTGCACTCACCTGGGCCATTTATTATCTTGCCTCACTAAGCTTACTCATTAATCTTTTTATTTCCTTGGATGCTTGTACCTTCCCAGTATTTCTTGAAACTGTAGAAATCAATCGAATATACTTATTACTATACACTTACTTAATTCGAGTCTAACATTGCCAAATAAAATACTAATGTTTGGAATGTATCTCAATTTGGGTCCTTAGTGACCATTTTGAACATTTGGCAACTATTCATGCCTTTATTTTCAATTCTTCCATTTTAATCCTTTACTTTCTCATTCTTGCCAAAATGATCCATTTTCATCAATTCAAGCTAATTTGATCATAATTTCAACAATTTACATTTGCGTCTCCCTTCAAATAAAATTTCCTAAACCATACCCTTATTTCTTCAAATAGCCAAATAGGTCCCTAAACTTTTCAAATATTCAATTTGGTCCCAAAATGCTAAAATAAGCTTCTAATATCACAATTCCACTATTTTCATCACCAAGATAATTTTTGACAAATTAGTCCTTAATTTCTTAGAATTGCCGAAATTGTCCTCAACATTTCTAAAATATATAATTTGGTCCCAAATTGTCAATTCAAGCTTGAAACATCATTTTCTATTCATTACCATCATCAATTAAATGTTTACAATTTAGTCCCAAATTTTCAAATTAGTCCCTAAAGGGAATTTGACCTTCAAACATCAAAATTGAACTTTCATCATCAATATAATGCTTCAAACATCATAATCTAACCATTTGCATCATTAATTCTCAAAACCCTAAAAAATCCCTGAATTCAAGATTAGGGTTTATAACTTCCAACTTGAATTTAACTTGATTTCAAGCTTGTTTTCATCACAATTAGGCTTAATTCATTATATACTACTTGAATTCCATAAATTTCCCATGAAAGCCTAATTTCTCTCTCTTCAAATCCTAATCCAAAACTTCATAATTCCATGCAATTTTACTATTAAAATGTAGAGAATGAAGAGTAGAACACTTTCCTCAAAGAACCTTGCTTAAATTCTTGATCAAAAGCCTTGAAAATGGCTATTAAAGTTTTTTCCTATTTTCCCTTCTTTTTTCCTTGCTTTCGAAATGTAAGAAAGACGAACAAATTATTCATCAAACTTGACTTATATTCTAATAATAAATTAGAATTTGCCACTTGTAAAAATAAAAATGAATTTTTATTCATTTTCATTTTTTTCGAAATTTGCCCCCTTAACTAAATAAAAATTACATCTAGTTAAAATTTATGCCATCCGATTACATTTGAACTAGGTTGGTTCCAATCCAACCGACCATCATCATTAAATAATAATAAAATATCATTTATGATTTTTGTTTGATCTAATTTCTTGATTTTCACCTTCTACGATTTTTCCTTTATCGAACTATCAACTCTAATCCGGGAATCATATGTTTCCTAATTCCATGAATAAATTCATATTTTCATATAAAATCCTCCATTTAATAAATCAAACTTAGAAATTTGACTCGATCCAAAAATACTAATAATTACCCAAAATCTTTATCGGGTAGCATCTTTCTTGAAAATCCTTCATTAAGAATTTATACGAATCTTTCCCATTTCTTCTGAGTCCTTTTTACAAATCAAAATACTATTATGTGACACTTCCCAAAAGGTCACCCAAAACTTTTCTCTAATCTGAGCATGCTTAACAATTTTATTCGATCAAAATTTTATATTTTCTACTGCATTCTAACCTCCAAAACTATTACCAAAATCCTTATTCTGATCGAATTTATCCTCATACTGAATAAAAATCATCTTTGAGAAAATTTACACTTGGGTCCCTGAACTTTTACCAACTTTTCATTTTGGTCACTAACTTTTTTCTTTTGTCATTTTAGTCACTAAGTTAGCCTTATGCCAAAACCTTAGTACTAAATGACCCTTATATAACTTAGTAAAATTTTTGAGGTATTACAATCCTACCCCTCTTAAAATAAAATTCGTTCCCGAATTTTAGAACGTAACTAATTTGAATAGTTACGGATATTGCTTTTTCATCTTCTTCTAAGCTTTCTCCAGTGGCCTTCTCAATCTTGTGGTTCTTCTAAAAAATTTTGACCAAAGGAATTTTCTTGTTCCTTAACTCTTTAACTTCATATGCTAGAATTTTCACGGGTTCTTCTTTATACATCAGATCTGGTTGTAGTTCAATTTCCTGAGAAGTGATGACATATGAAGGATTTGACGGATACCTTCATAACATAACTATATGGAATATATCATATAATCTTGCTCATTTCTGGTGGTAAAGCTAACTGGTAAGCCACTAGTCCTATTCTTTTTTTTCTTTTTTTTTAATTTCATATGATCCAACAATTCTGGAACTAAGCTTTCTCCTTTTGTCCAAATCACAGGACTTTCTTCTATGGTGATACATTTAGGAATACTTTATCTCCAACTTCATATTCAATATCTATAGTCATCCGATCCCATTTCCACTGAAGAATAAAAATCGATTGTAATAATCCAGAAGGTATCTGATGTTCTACCTTTACTTGTTGACATAATAAACATTTAGAAACTATCTCATTTATTGTTCTTTTCATGCCTAGTCGCCAATACTGACTTTTTAAACCTTTCTACTTCTTGTTTTCATCTGGATGCATAGTCGAACGGATCCATTCTTCTTTTCATAAATAATACTGGTGCGCCCCAAAGGTGACACACCTGGTTTTATAAAACCTCGATCCAACATTTCTTGCAATTGCGCCTTTCTTTCTCGAAGCTCGGTCGGAACCATCAATTTAGATACAATGTCTGGTAATGCCTCTATTATAAATTATACCTCTCAATCTGAAGGCAATCCTGGCAACTTATCAAATTTGCTATAAATTCTACTCCTATATTGATCACCAATATATTTTGCCTTAAATGCTTCTTGGAAGAATACCCATGTCACTTAGGTTGCAAGTATCTTCTATCTGATACTTGTCCACCGTATTAGAACATGTCCTCTTAACAGGGATACAATTCCTTCTAACTTTTCCAAATCGAAACAATTTAGCTCTTCCCTTAAAATTTTAACATCATTAAACCATAAGTCAGTAGCCATCAAACCACCTTCACTATGAAATTCAAGATTTCCCAAATCCTGTATAGGCACTCCCTATTGTACCAATGTTCTTTCTCGTTCTGATTAATCCAAAATGTTCTGGTTAACCTTATTATTACCACTATGGTTCTTCCAGAACCTCTCATTTACTAGTTCATCTCAATCTTCTTAACTCAAATATTAATTATAGCTTATCTTCTTTCATATTAGTAAGGAGCGACATCAATCAAATCATATAAACATCAGATCAGTAATATTGATATCCTAGTGGCATGTATAATTTTTTTGACATAAAATTACTTCTGTTTACGCCTAGAACCGGCTAAACTTGTAGCTCTAATACCATTAAATGTAACACCCATTTCCAGTATTCATCGTTGAATAAGAGTTAAGGATGTCACATGATACTTGTAAAATAATTCTTTAAAATTAAGAAAAGCTTATCTTTGACTGTAAAAATAGTTAATTGCATAAAATTTAAACTTAATAATTTCACATTCAATTTTGAACCTAGATTCAGGCAGCAACTTAACAGTTTGATCCATTAGCATATAAATAATAAAACTGGTTGAAAACTGCCGAATTTAAAATCATTCAAATTCTGAATAAAATACGATTCATATCAGAGCAGGCTTCACATTTTACTATACATGCCAACTAGTAAATATCAAACAACATAAAAATTATATTACTTATACTGATGTACATGTTTTCGATTGATGATGTTCACTAATGCTCCTTACTCCCAACACTTCTCTTTTCCTACGCGTGAAACAATCACACGCTAAGTATAACTTAGTGAGGCATTATAAATAATCATAAAATAAGTATCAAAATAAATGAAAACATGGTTAAGCCAAATCATATCAAATCTTTCATATACTTATAAACAATCACATATAAGAAATGGTGAATTTCATATGCATTTACTTTATAACTAGCCCAAGAATTTGTATAAAGAGGAACTAAAGTATGCAAGGTCGGTACTCCTTGATTACTAGTCACCGAAGTGATGATAACATATATAGACACATAAAGTGCTGAAAACATATAGACACATAAGTGCCAAAAACATATAGATCATAAGATCGGTGTATAGCTATACTATAGTCCTTGACTGCTAGACCTCTAATGGCATGTCACTATACTCTAACTCTCTATCATAACTTGGGCAAATAATTTCATATAATTGACTTGTAAATTATCATTTGATAAATGATTCATATATCACCATTATTCAATAATAACTTATCAAAATAAAACATAATAGGGAAATTCATACCCTAACATGTACTAACCTTTTTCCTTTGCCTGTGAATCATCATATAACTTATAGAAAAACCATGTTATAATTTTAATAAAATCAAATAAATAGAATTTATAAAAGTTTGCTAAAATACATTTCAAAACATATAAAAGCACTAACCTGGGCCATTTATTATCTTGCCTCACTAAGCTTACTCGTTAATCTTTTTTGTTTCCTTGAATGCTTGTACCTTCCCCAGTATTTCTTGAAACTGTAGAAATCAATCGAATATACTTATTATTATACACTTACTTAATTCGAGTCTAACATTGCCAAATAAAATACTAATGTTTGCCATGTATCTCAATTTGGGTCATTAGTGACCATTTTGAACATTTGGCAACTATTCATGCCTTAATTTTCAAATCTTCCATTTTAATCCTTTACTTTCTCATTCTTTCCAAAATGGTCCCTTTTCATCAATTCAAGCTAATTTGATCATAATTTCAACAATTTACAGATCAGTCTCCCTTCAAAATAAAATTTCCAAAACCATACCCTTATATCTTCAAATAGCCAAATAGGTCCCTAAACTTTTTCAAATATTCAATTTGGTCCCAAAATGCTAAAATAAGCTTATAATATCACAATTCCAATATTTTCATCACTAAAATAATTTTTGACAAATTAGTCCTTAATTTCTTGGAAATGCCGAAATGGGCTTCAACATTTCTAAAATATATAATTTGGTCCCAAATTGTCAATTCAAGCTTGAAACATCATTTTCTATTCATTTCCATCATCAATTAAATTTTGACAATTTAGTCCCAAATTTTCTTCAAATTTTTGAATTAGTCCCTAAAGGGAATTTGACCTTCAAACATCAAAATTGAACTTCCATCATCAATATAATGCTTCAAACATCATAATCTAACCATTTTTGTCCTTAATTCTCAAACCCTTAACAAATCCCTAAATTCAAGATTAGGGTTTATAACTTCCTACATGAAATTAACTTGATTTCAAGCTTGTTTTCATCACAACCAGGCTTAATTCATCATCTACTACTTGGATTCCATAAATTTCCCATGAAACCCTAATTTTTCTCTCGTCAAACCCTAATCAAAAACTTCATAATCCCATGCAATTTTACTATTAAAATGTAGAGAATGAAGAGTAGATCACTTTGCCTCAAAGAACCTTGCTTGAATTATTGATCAAAAACCTTGAAATGGCTAGGAAATTTTTTTCCTATTTTCCCTTCTTTTTCTCCTTGCTTTCGAAATGCAAGAAGAAAGATGAACAAATTGTTCATCAAACTTGACCTATATTCTAATAATAAATTAGAATTTGCCACTTGTAAAAATAAAAATTAATTTTTTTATTCATTTTTCACTTTTTTTTCCAAATTTGCCCCCTTAACTAAATAAAAATTACATCTAGTTCAAATTTATGCCATCCCATTACATTTGAACTCGGTTGGTTCCAATCCAACCGGCCATCATCATTAAATAATCATAAAATATCATTTATGATTTTTGTTCGATCCAATTTCCCGATTTTCACCTTCTACGATTTTCCTTTACCGAACTATCAATTCTAATCCGGGAATCATATATTTCCCTAATTCCATGGATAAATTCATATTTTCATATAAAATCCTAAATTTAATAAAGTCAAACTTAGAAATTTGACTCGATCCAAAAATACCGATAATTACCGAAAATCTTTATCTCCAACTTCATATTCAATATCTATAGTCATTCGATCATATTTCCACTGAATAATGAAAACTGATTGTAATAATCCAGAAGTTATCTGATGTTCTACCTTTACTTGTTGACATGATAAACATTTAGAAACTATCTCATTTATTGTTCTTTTCATGCCTAGACACCAATACTGACTTTTTAAACCTTGTTACATCTTGTTCTCATCTGGATGCATAGTCGCACAGATCCATTCTTCTTTTCATAAATAATACCTGTGCTCCCCAAAGGTGACACACCTGGTTTTATAAAACCCTGATCCAACATTTCTTGCAATTGTGCCTTCTTTTCCCGAAGCTCGGTTGGAACCATCGATATAGATACAATGTTTGGTAATACCTCTATTATAAAGTCTACCTCTCAATCTGAAGGTAATCTTGGCAACTTATCAAATTTGCTATAAATTCTACTCCTATATTGATCACCAATATTTTTCGCCTTAAATGCTTCTTGGAAGAATACCCATGTCACTTCAGTTGCAAGTATCTTCTATTTAATACTTGTCCACCGTATTAGAACATGTCCTCTTAACAGGGATACTATTCCTTCTAACTTTTCCACATCATTAAACCATAAGTCAGTAGCCATCAAACCACCTTCACTATGAAATTCAGGATTTCCCAAATCCTGTATAGGCACTCCCTATTGTGCCAATGTTCTTTCTTGTTCTGATTAACCCAAAAGGTTATGGTTAACCTTATTATTACAACTATGGTTCTTTACAGAACCTCCCATTTACTAGTTTATCTCAATCTTCTTAACTCAAATATTAATTATAACTTATCTCCTTTCATATTAGTAAAGAGCGACATCAATCAAGTCATATAAACATAAGATAAGTAATATTGATATCCTAGTGGCATGTATAAACTTTTTGACATAAAATGACTTCTGTTTACGCCTAGAACCGGCTAAACCTGTAGCTCTGATACCATTAAATGTAACACCCCTTTCCCGTATTCATCGCTGAATAAAAGTTAGGGATGTCACATGATACTTGTAAAATAATTCTTTAATATTAAGAAAATCTTATCTTTGACTGTAAAAATAGTTAATCGCGTAAAATTTAAACATAATAATTTCACATTCAATTATGAACCTAGATTCAGGCAGCAACTTAACAGTTTGATCCATTAGCATATAAATAATAAAATTGCTTGAAAACTGCCAAATTTAAAATCATTCAGATTCTGAATAAAATACGATTCATATCAGAGCAGGCTTCACATTTTACTATACATGCCAACTAGTAAATATCAAACAACATAAAAATTATATTACTGATATTGATGTACCTGTTTTCGACTGATGATGTTCACTAATGCTGTTTACTCCCAACGCTTCTCTTTTCTTACGCGTGAAACAATCACACGCTAAGTATAACTTAGTGAGGCATTATAAATAATCATAAAATAAGTATCAAAATAAATGAAAACATGGTTAAGCCAAATCATATCAAATCTTTCATATGCTTATAAACAATCACATATAAGAAATGGTGAATTTCATATACATTTACTTTATAATTAGCCCAAGAATTTGTAAAAAGAGAAACTAAAGTATGCAAGGTCGGTACTCCTTGAGTACTAGTCACCGAAGTGACGATAACATATAGAAACATAAAGTGTCGAAAACATATAGACACATAAGTGCCGAAAACATATAGATCCGAATATCGGTGTATAGCTATACTTTAGTCCTTGACTGTTAGACCTTTAATGGCATGCCAATATACTGTAACTCTCTATCATAATTTGGGCAAATAATTTCATATAATTGACTTGTAAATTATCATTTGATAAATGATTCATATATCACCATTATTCAATAATAACTTATCAAAATAAAACACAATAGTGCAATTCATACCCTAACATGTACTAACTTTTTTCCATTGCCTGTGAATCATCATTTAACATATAGAAAAACCATGTTATCATTTTAATAATATCAAATAAATAGAATTTATAAAAGTTTGCTAAAATACATTTCAAAACATATAAAAGCACTTACCTGGGCCATTTATTATCTTGCCTCACTAAGCTTACTCATTAATCTTTTTGTTTCCTTGAATGCTTGTACCTTCCCCATTATTTCTTGAAACTGTAGAAATCAATCAAATATACTTATTACTATACACTTACTTAATTCGAGTCAAACGTTGCCAAATAAAATACTAATGTTTGCCATGTATCTCAATTTGGGCCATTCGTGACCATTTTGAACATTTAGCAACTATTCATGCCTTAATTTTTAATTCTTCCATTTTAATCCTTTACTTTCTCATTCTTGGCAAAATGATCATTTTTCATCAATTCAAGCTAATTTGATCATAATTTCAACAATTTACAGATCACTCTCCCTTCAAAATAAAATTTCCAAAACCATACCCTTATATCTTCAAATGCCTTAATTTCTTGGAAATGCCGAAATGGTCTTCAATATTTCAAAAAAAATATATAATTTAGTCACAAATTTTCAATTCAAGATTGAAACGTCATTTTATATTCATTTCCATCATCAATTAAATTTGGACAATTTAGTCCCAAATTTTCTTCAAATTTTTGAATTAGTCTCTAAAGGGCATTTGACCTTAATGCTTCAAACATCATAATCTAACCATTTTCGTCCTTAATTCTCAAACCCTTAACAAATCCCTAAATTCAAGATTAGGGTTTATAACTTCCAACATAAAATTAACTTGATTTCAAGCTTATTTTCATCACAACCAGGCTTAATTCATCATCTACTACTTGAATTCCATAAATTTCATATGAAACCCTAATTTCTCTCTCTTCAAACCCTAATCCAAAACTTCATAATTCCATGCAATTTTACTATTAAAATGTAGATAACGAAGAGTAGACCACTTTACCTCAAAGAACCTTGCTTGAATTCTTGATCAAAAACCTTGAAATGACTAGGAAATTTTTTTCCTATTTTCCCTTATTTTTTTCCTTGCTTTCAAAATGCAAGAAGAAAGATGAAAAAATTGTTCATCAAAATTGACTTATATTCTAATAATAAATTAGAATTTGCCACTTGTAAAAATAAAAATGAATTTTTTATTCATTTTTCACTTTTTCCAAATTTGCCCCCTTAACTAAATAAAAATTACATCTAGTTCAAACTTATGCCATCCTATTACATTTGAACTAGGTTGGTTCCAATCCAACCGGCCATCATCATTAAATAATCATAAAATATCATTTATGATTTTTGTTCGATCCAATTTCCCGATTTTCACCTTCTACGATTTTTCCATTATCGAACTATCAACTCTAATGTGGGAATCATATATTTTCCTAATTCCATGAATAAATTCATATTTTCATATAAAATCCTCCATTTAATAGAGTCAAACTTAGAAATTTGACTCGATCCAAAAATACCAATAATTACTGAAAATCTTTATCGGGTATCATCTTTCTTGAAAATCTTCACTAAGCATTTATACGAATCTTTCCCATTTCTTCTGAGTCCTTTTTACAAATCAAAATACCGTTATGTGATACTTCCCAAAAGGTCACCCAAAACTTTTCTCTAATCTGAGCACGTTTAACAATTTTATTCGATCAAATTTTTATATTTTCTACTGCATTCTAACCTCCAAAACTATTGCCAAAATCCTTATTCTGATCGAATTTTTCTTCATATTGAATAAAAATCATCTTTGGGAAAATTTACACTTGGGTCCCTGAACTTTTATCAACTTTTCATTTTGATCACTAACTTTTATCTTTTGTCATTTTAGTCACTAAGTTAGCCTTATGCCAAAACCTTAGTACGAAATGACCCTTATATAACTTAGTAAAATTTTCGGGGTATTACAATTCCACCCTCCTAAAATAAAATTCGTCCTTGAATTTTATAATGTAACTAATTTGAATAGTTACAAATATTGCTTTTTCATCTTCTTATTAGCTTTCTCCAGTGGCCTTCTCAATCTTGTGGCTCTTCCAAAGAATTTTGACCAAAGGAATTTTCTTGTTCCTTAACTCTTTAACTTCATATGCTAGAATTTTCACGGGTTCTTCTTTGTACATCAAATCTAGTTGTAGTTCAATTTCCTCAAAAGTGATGATATGTGAAGGATTTGACTGATACCTTCATAACATAACTATATGGAATATATCATATAATCTTGCTCATCTCTAGTGGTAAAGCTAACTGGTAAGCCACTAGTCCTATTCTTTTTTTTATTTCATATGATCCAACAATTCTGGAACTAAGGTTTCTCTTTTTGTCCAAATTATAGGACTTTCTTCTATGGTGATACCTTTAGGAATACTTTATCTCCAACTTCATATTCAATACCTATAGTCATTTGATCATATTTCCACTGAAGAATGAAAATCAATTGTAATAATCCAGAAGGTATCTGATGTTCTACCTTAACTTGTTGACATGATAAACATTTAGAAACTATCTCATTTATTGTTCTTTTCATGCCTAGACACCAATACTGACTTTTTAAACGTTGCTACATCTTGTTTTCATCTGGATGCATAGTCGCACGGATCCATTCTTCTTTTCATAAATAATACCGGTGCGCCCCAAAAGTGACACACCTGGTTTTATAAAACCCCGATCCAACATTTCTTGCAATTACGCCTTCCTTTCCCGAAGCTCGGTCGGAACCATCGATATAGATACAATGTCCGGTAATACCTCTATTATAAATTCTACCTCTCAATCTGAAGGTAATCTTGGCAACTTATCAAATTTGCTATAAATTCTACTCCTATATTGATCACCAATATTTTTCGCCTTAAATGCTTCTTGGAAGAATACCCATGTCACTTTAGTTGCAAGTATCTTCTATCTGATACTTGTCCAACGTATTAGAACATGTCCTCTTAACAGGGATACAATTCCTTCTAACTTTTCAACATCGGAACAATTTAGCTCTTCCCTTATAATTTTAACATCATTAAACCATAAGTCAGTAGCCATCAGACCACCTTCACTATTAAATTCAGGATTTCCCAAATCCTGTATAGGCACTCCCTATTGTGCCAATGTTCTTTCTTGTTCTGATTAATCCAAAAGGTTATGGTTAACCTTATTGTTACCACTATGGTTCTTTACAGAACCTTTCATTTACTAGTTCATCTCAATCTTCTTAACTCAAATATTAATTATAACTTATCTCCTTTCATATTAGTAAAGAGCGACATCAATAAAATCATATAAACATCAGATCAGTAATATTGATATCCTAGTGGCATGTATAAACTTTTTGACATAAAATGACTTCTGTTTACGCCTAGAACCGGCTAAACTTGTAGCTCTAATACCATTAAATGTAACACCCATTTCCAGTATTCATCGTTGAATAAGAGTTAAGGATGTCACATGATACTTGTAAAATAATTCTTTAAAATTAAGAAAAGCTTATCTTTGACTGTAAAAATAGTTAATTGCATAAAATTTAAACTTAATAATTCACATTCAATTTTGAACCTAGATTCAGGCAGCAACTTAACAGTTTGATCAATTAGCATATAAATAATAAAACTGCTTGAAAACTGCCTAATTTAAAATCATTCAAATTCTGAATAAAATACGATTCATATCAAAGAAAGCTTCACATTTTACTATACATACCAACTAGTAAATATCAAACAACATAAAAATTATATGACTGATACTGATGTACCTGTTTTCGACTGTTGATGTTCACTAATGCTCCTTACTCCTAACGCTTCTCTTTTCCTACGCGTGAAACAGTCACACGCTAAGTATAACTTAGTGAGGCATTATAAGTAATCATAAAATAAGTATCGAAGTAAATGAAAACATGGTTAAGCCAAATCATATCAAATCTTTCATATACTTATAAACAATCATATGTAAGAAATGGTGAATATCATATACATTTACTTTATAATTAGCCCAAGAATTTGTATAAAGAGAAACTAAAGTATGAAAGGTCGGTACTCATTGAGTACTAGTCACCGAAGTGACGATAACATATAAACACATAAAGTCCCGGAAACATATAGACACATAAGTGCCAAAAACATATAGATCTAAAGATCGCTGTATAGCTATGCTGCAGTCCTTGACTGCTAGACCTCTAATGGCATGCCACTATACTGTAACTCGCTATCATAAACTTCGGCAAATAATTTCATATAATTGACTTGTAAATTATCATTTGATAAATGATTCATATATCACCATTATTCAATAATAACTTATCAAAATAAAACATAATAGGGCAATTCATACCCTAACATGTACTAACCTTTTTCCTTTACCTGTGAATCATCATATAACTTATAGAGAAACCATGTTATCATTTTAGTAAAATCAAATAAATAGAATTTATAAAAGTTTACTAAAATACGTTTCAAACATATAAATGCACTCACCCGGGCCATTTATTATCTTGCCTCACTAAATGGTCATTAATCTTTTTATTTCAAATGCTTGTAAACTTCCTTAGTATTTCTTGAAATCTTCACTTATTACTATACACTTACTTAATTCGAGTCTAACATTGCCAAATAAAATACTAATGTTTGCCACGTATCTCTATTTGGGTCCTAAGTGACCATTTTGAACATTTGGCAACTATCCATGCCTTTATTTTCAATTTTTCCATTTTAATCCTTTACTTTCTCATTCTTGCCAAAATGGTCCCTTTTCATCAATTCAAGCTAATTTGATCATAATTTCTACAATTTACATATGAGTCTCCCTTCAAAATAAAATTTCCAAAACCATACCCTTATTTCTTCAAAAGCCAAATAGGTCCCTAAACTTTTCAAATATTCAATTTGGTTCCAAAATGCTAAAATAAGCTTCTAATATCACAATTCCACTATTTTCATCAGCAAAATAATTTTTGACAAATTAGTCCTTCATTTCTTGGAATTGCCGAAATGGTCTTCAACATTTCTAAAATATATAATTTGGTCCCAAATTGTTAATTCAAGCATGAAACATCATTTTCTATTCATTTCCATCATCAATTAAATTTTTACAATTTAGTTCCAAATTTTCTTCAAATTTTCAAATTTGACCTTCAAACATCAAAATTGAACTTCCATCATCAATATAATGCTTCAAACATCATAATCTAACTATTTTCATCCTTAATTCTCAAAACCCTAAAAAATCCCTAAATTCAAGATTAGCGTTTATAACTTCCAACATGAAATTAACTTGATTGCAAGCTCGTTTTCATCACAACTAGGCTTAATTCATCATCTACTACTGGAATTCCATAAATTTCCCATGAAACCCTAATTTCTCTCTATTCAAACCCTAATCCAAAACTTCATAATTCCATGCAATTTTACAATTAAAATGTAGAGAATGAAGAGTAAATCACTTCACCTCAAAGAACCTTCCTCGAATTCTTGATCAAAAGCCTTGAAAATGGCTAGGAAATTTTTTTCCTATTTTCCCTTCTTTTTTCCTTGGTTTTGAAATGCAAGAAGAAAGATGAACAAATTGTTCATCAAACTTGACATATTCTAATAATAAATTAGAATTTGCCACTTGTAAAAATAAAAATTATTTTTTTATTCATTTTCACCTTTTTCTAAATTTGCCCCCTTAACTAAATAAAAATTACATCTAGTTAAAATTTATGCCATCCCATTACATTTGAACTAGGTTGGTTCCAATCTAAACGGCCATCATTATTAAATAATCATAAAATATCATTTATGATTTTTTTCGATCCAATTTCCCGATTTTCACCTTCTACGATTTTCCTTTATCGAACTATCAACTCTAATCCGAGAATAATTTATTTCCCTAATTCCATGAATAAATTCATATTTTCATTTAAAATCCTCCATTTAATAAAGTCAACCTTAGAAATTTAACTCGATCCAAAAATACCGATCTTACAATGCTTTTGCTTGTTTTTAGGTACATTTAGTTGCATTAGGATGTTAGAATCATGCATTTGCATAAGGAGTTTAGAGTTTTGTCTATGCTAGTGTGAAGGGTTGTTTTGTTGGCAATTTTGCAGGTTTGACATAGGATTTGGCCCAGAAAAACACCATAGGAAAGAATGTCAAAGAGAATGTCGAGTGCTGTTGGCACAGATGGACCAGACAATGCCAAGCACCGGTTGGCAGAGAAGTGAACTTGATGCCATGCGAATAAGTTGTTGGATCCCAAAAAATAGGAAATGATCAGGCTCCAAAAAGATACCAATTGGAACAATCTCCGAAAAAATAGCGGATAAGATGGTGCCAAGACTTGTTGGTAGATTCATTCCAAGCTTGGACGTCAGGGCAGTGACGATAGTGACGGAAATATGATGTCAGCCCTAGCCTGATCATCTCTCATTCAAATTTGGATAAGAAGATAATCCCTTATCCCTTGGGTAGTTGAAATTCAAAATTTTAAGAGCTAATCATATCCCTTCCTCGCACGCCTATTTAAACACCAAGCAAGCTAGACTTTGGGGATTGAAGAAGATTGGATCGTGAGGAGTTGGTGTGTGACGATTGACAACCGGCTGAACCTAGGAAGGGTGGTCCGACCAGCTTGGCCGAGAAGCCTGGATCTTGAAAGGCTGCATCGAGAGACCCTTTCTAGCCCATTCTCTCTTTCAAGTTATTTATTTCATTTTTAATGATGATGTATTTCGAAAACGTTTGTGGTTTTTTTGTTAAGTCCCTCGCCATGAACTAATTTCATAGTTGGTGGGGGATGTTTGCGTTGGACATTATTTTTATGTTTTAGTTTTTAATCATAAATCTACGTTGGCAATGTTTTCACTATTCGGCATACTTTAATATTTCCTAAATACTATGCCAAGCGAGAGCCAGCACTGTTGGCCTATTGCGCCTCAATATCTTAACAGACTTGGGGTGGCAATGAATAAGTTGATACTGAGGAGATAAGCTTCGAGAGAAGTCGTTCATGTAGATGAACTTACTTCGGGAGTGAAATCTACCCCTTAGGAGTATAGATTGGATCTTAATCAAATTCGTTTATTTAAAAGCAAGCACTATAGAGATATAGGGGTTTTTACATGATCCATTTAGGGCAATGACCATAGAGAGAGGCTTTGCTAATTTTGAATCTGCTCGGCAAATAATGCCAAGAAAGGTTGTTATTAAAGGCTGGCACGACATGAATAGCGTGAAAATCAGACATTCCCTGCCAACGCTCTTCATTCATTAAAGCACCTTCATTGCCAACGTTTTTACTTTACTTTCATTCCTTTTCTTTTTAATTATTTTTAAAACCAACTTCAAATCAATTCACTTTTTCTTAAGAAAAGTAACAATCAAGGCAATTGAATTCCAAGTCAATCTCTATGGGATCGATACTCAGCTTACCAGCTGTTACTTGCAGACCATGTATACTTGCACGCAAAAGACTCAATTTGGCACTGTTTTATACTTTCCAAACATATACCTTTTGCCACTTTTGCCAGCATTCACTTAGAGAGTCTACATGTTTTTGTTGCCGTTGCCGGGGATTGCAACGGAATTGATTGTTTTTAAAATTTTACTTGTCTTTCTTTTATTTTTATTTTTGTTTTTGTTTTTTATTTTTACTTTTTATTTTTGTCGGTGTATGCCTAAAAGCCATCATGTGGTGGACGAGTAGCCATAAGATCCAAAAATTTGAGAATACCTTGCGGAGGTTAAAAAGAAGATTTCGAGAGATGCAAAACCAAGGTAATGGAGGGAATGGTGTGGTGAACAATGGAGGAAATCCACTTAATAATGAGATACCACCACCACCTGCTGTTCCAATTGTTAATGAGAGACCTATTAGAGAACATTTGGCACCAACCATTGACAATTTGATGCCAGGACTTGTTGGCACAGAGGTAAACGCTATCAATTTCAAATTTAAGCTAGTAATGATTCAAACTCTTTTAAATGTAGGTCAGTTTGATGGAGTAATCACTGGAGATCTGAGGCAGCATCTGAAGCAGTTCATGGAGATTAGCCAGCTATTCTAACAAAATGGAGTACTTGAAGATACCGTGAAGCTAAAGTTATTTACTTTCTCTTTGAGAGACAGAGCAAAGGCTTGGCTTAACTCCTTGCCACCTGGCTCAGTTACTTCATGGGTAGACCTATGCCAGAAGTTCTTGACAAGATTCCAGCCGCCAACACTCACTGCCAAACTGCGAGGTGAGATCATTACATTTAGCCAGGCTGAGGATGGGACCTTATATGATGCCTGGGAAAGATTCAAAGACCTGTTGAGGAGGTGTCCTATGTATGGATTCCTGAATTGGACCCAAATCCGAACCTTTTACAATAGATTGAATACACAAACGAGGACTGTTGTTGATGCTTCAGCAGCTGGTTCACTTCTTGACAAGACATATACCGAGGCTGTTGACATTCTAGAGAGGATTGCAATAAATGATTTTGAATATCCTATTGCGAGACTTGGGACTGGAACTAAAACCAATGGGAAATTTCAGGTTGATGAACTAACATCCATTCATGCCGAGATTTCCAACCTTACTAGCATGGTAAGAACGTTGCAAAAGAACAATGAGGCCCAAGAAGTCAAAGCATTAGACCTTTTATGTACAATTTGTAGAGAAAACCATCATGTGGATGAATGCCCTGTCAATCCTGAATCGGTAAATTTTGTTGGCAATGTTAATCGTTACTATAATCCTAACTCCAACACTTATAATGCAGGTTGGAGACAACACCTTAACTTAGCATGGGGAAATCTAGGAGGTAACCAGTACAATGTCCAACGCCAGAATACCCAGAGACAGAATAATAATGGCATGCCAGCTTTCAACAACAATGGCATGCCAGCATTCTATCAGAATGTCATGCCACATAAAGCTCAAAACAATTTTCAGCAAGGGCGGAGATTCAACCAAAGAGGCACTCTCATAGAGTACATAGAGAGGAATGATGCCACAGTCTAGAGTTTGGCAGCATCAATGAGGAACTTGGAAGTTCAGATTGGGTAGATTGCCAACACACTCAACAATCGACCCCAAGGAACATTGCCAAGTGACACAGAAGATGCTCGACACAAAGAAAATGAGCAATGTAAAGTCATAACTCTTCGGAGCAGTAAGTAGTGTGAGGTGGAGAAGGCTGCCAAGCAGCCAGTTAATTGCCAAATCAAGAAGCCAATGCTAGTAGATAATCCCAGTGAAGTAGAGAAAGAGCAACCAAAAGTAGATGATGCCAGCATTGATGCCAGACAATATACCGATGCTAGCACCGATGCCAAATAGACTGATGTCAGCACTGCCTTGGCAAAGCCAACATCGCCGAAATATATTTATCTACCACCACCATTTCCAACAAGACATCAAAAGCATAAGCAAGATCAGCAGTTCAAGCTCTTCTTGGAGGTTCTTAAGCAATTGCAAATCAACATTCCATTGGTAGAAGCCCTTGAACAAATGCTCAACTATGTCAAATTTATGAAGGACATTCTGTCCAAAAAGAGGAAGTTGGGAGACTTTGAATCTGTTGCTCTAACCGAAGGATGTAGTGCCATGATCCTAAATCGATTGCCACCAAAGCTGAAAGATCTGAAAAGTTTCACTATTCACTGCACCATTGGAAACAAATTCATGGGCAAGGCACTGTGTGACCTAGGAGCCAACATCAACTTGATGCCAATTTCAGTTGTTCAGAAGCTTGGCATAGAAGCAAGACCTACCACGGTGACACTTCAGCTGGCAGACCGATCATATGCACATCCCAAGGGTAAGATTGAGGATGTGTTGGTAAAGGTAGACAAATTTATTTTTCCAGTTAATTTTATCATTTTGGATTATGAGGCTGATATTAATGTCCCGTTTATTTTGGGGAGACCATTTCTTGCCACGGGTAGGAATTTGATTGATGTTCATAAAGGGGAACTAGCAATGCGTATGAATGACCAACATGTTACATTTAATGTGTTTCAAACTTTTCTTGCCATGGGTAGGGCTTTGATTGATGAGTGCCAAGTAGAGGAGATTATGGAGTCCATTTACACTTTGGACACGACACAGTTATTCCAGGATGTATAATTTGATGCCAACAAGTTAGATGGCATAGCTGATCTGTTTGAGAAACTAGAAGAACCAGTCTTAGAGGCTGAAGGGGCGAGTTATTTTGAGCCATTACAGTTGGCCGGCAGAGAAATCAAGGCACCTAAACCATCAATTGGAGAGCCACCAACGTTGGAACTAAAACCACTACTAGATCACTTGAAGTATGCTTATTTAGGTGAACAATCAACTCTGCCGGTGATCATTGCCACTTGTCTCACTACTGATCAGGAGGAAAGATTGTTGGCAATATTACATGATTATAAGCAAGCATTAGGGTAGACCTTGGCAGACATCAGAGGTATTAGCCCAACCATTTGTATGCATAAGATTATCTTGGAAGAGTACCATGGCAAGACCATTGAAGGCCAAATAAGGCTAAACCCACGCATGAAAAAGGTAGTGAAAAAAGAGATCATGAAATGGCTTTATGTCAGGATTATATATCCCATTTCCGATAGCTCTTGGGTTAGCCCGATGTAATGCGTACCAAAAAAAGGTGGCATGACCGTGGTACAAAACAGTGAAGCTTAGTTAATCCCCCCCAGAACTATCACGGGATGGAGAGTGTGCATGGACTATAGGAGGCTGAATAATGCCATGATGAAGGACCACTTCCCATTGCCATTCATTGATCAGGCGCTAGACAGGTTAGCAGTAAAGCTTTCTATTGTTTTTTAGATGGTTATTTAGGTTATAATCAGATTGCCATCACTCCTGATGATCAGGAGAAGACCACGTTCACGTGCCCATATGGGACATTTGCATTTAGAAGGATGCCATTTGGCCTATGTAATGCACCAGCAACGTTGCATGATGTCCATTTTTTCCGAAATGATCGAGCACAACATGGAAGTGTTCATGGATGATTTCTCAGAGTTTGGCAAAACATTTGAGGAATGCCTTATGAGTTTGGAGCAAGTCTTGAAGAGATGCATAAAGATAAATCTAGTGTTGAACTGGAAAAAATGCCACTTCATGGTGAAGGAGGGCACTGTTCTCGGGCACAAGGTAACTGAGAGTGGGTTAGAAGTGGATCAAGAAAAAGTTGAGGTAATTAAGTGACTACCTCCGCCAACGAGTGTTAAAGGTATAAGGAGTTTTTTAGGACATGCCAGTTTTTATCATCGTTTTATTAAAGACTTTTCAAAAATTGCTAAACCTTTATGCTTGTTGTTAGAACATAATGCCACTTTTGCATTTGACGATTCTTGTTTGGAGCATTTCAGGAGCTTAAAGAGAAGTTAATCAATGCCCCCTATAATTTTGGCACTGGACTGGAATGAGCCCTTCGAGCTCATATGCGATGCCAACGACTATGTCGTTGGAGTAGTCTTGGGACAAAGGCATGGCAAGGTTTTTCATGCCATCTACTATGCCAGCCAAACCTTGAACGAAGTACAACTGAACTACTCTACGATCAAGAAAGAAATTCTTGTGGTTGCATTTGCTTTTGACAAATTTAGATCTTATTTAATTGGTAACAAAGTTGTAGTTTTTACAGATCATTCGGCGTTGAAGTATCTCTTGGCAAAGAAGGATGCCAAGCCCAGACTAATCCGATGGACGCTCCTACTTAAAACATAGACAACGAATGCCTTCCCTCCAGAAGTCATTTCTACGATTAACTTGCACAAATGGACTCGGTTCTGCCAGCAAAAATGGGAGATTTATGCCACCATCGTCCAAGAATTCTATACGCTCCTTGTGACCAAGGATTTGCCCTTCTTGATGATTAGAGGTAAATGTGTTCGTTTTGATGAAGGGTATATTAACAATATGTTTAAGTTAGATGGTGCAGATGATGAGTATTTCGAGTACGCTAACTGAATGAATGCTGCCAAGAGAAAGAGGTTGCTGGCATATATGTGTGAGCCTGGTACGGCATAGACAGTGTCATCCAAGGGGTACCGTACGGTGAAGAGGTTGGCATTGAAGCCCCAATGGAGAGGATGGAATCACTTTCTCAAGGCTAATCTGATGCCCACATCCCATAACAAGACTGTTTCAGAGGAAAGGATGATCCTGTTGCACTCCATTATTGTGGGGCGCAAGATCAATGTTGACAAGCTCATTATTGAGGAAACTTACAAGTGCACAGCGAAAGGTACTGGCAGCTTGTTTTTCCCTTTGTTGATTTCTAACGTTTGCATGCTCCATGATGTGCCAAGGCTTGATACAGATAAAGGGAAAACGATCAAAGGAACAACAATTACTACTGCTATGTGGAGGAATCATGTTGCTGCCGAGCCCAAGGACAAGGGGAAGGGAAAAGAAAAAGTTCCCACGCCAAGGCCTAAAGTGTCAAAGGCCAAGCCAGCAACCATGCCAGAAATCGTGCCAGACAGTTCACTGTCAATGTTGTCCCAAATTCACCAGCACCATGAGATTATTCTCTAAAAGCTGGAAAAAATGGAGGAGCTTAATGTCAAGCTGAGACATTACATCCAGGCCAGGGATGTTGTAATCATGGAGGCCCTTAAAAAATTATCAACTGATTTTGTGCCAGAATTTCCAAACTTCCCTGCTGAGCCCTCTGCCAGCGACAATGCCATGCCAGCTAGTCCAGTTCATACCTCGTCCGATGCCACAGTCCCATTGTCTCTAGTTCAAGTCGAGTCTGCCAGTTTTGATTCTTCATCTAAATCAAAGGAAACCAAAGACAAGTCGCCAGTGACACCTGCTATACATACGCCATATGATGCCACCGATGCACCTACTACATCGGAGCCTACCATGGAAAATGAGGAAGTTGGAGCCTCCACCGCCGCTTCAAAACCGAGCCTGAAAAGAAAGAAGCACATGGCCCCTGATCAAGGGCCATTTGTGAGAAGAAAAAACCCGTGCCAAATGGCAAATAGTCTCCGAAGGGGAGTCCTTTTCTTCCTGAAATCCTTTTACATTTCATTGCATTGCATTCACATGATCATGCATTTTATTTTATTATGTTCTTTTGTATATATGTGTTGTCTCATGCATTTGGGACAATGCACATCTTGGGTTTGGGGGTGTGCATTTCTTTGCATTTCTGCCACGCAGTTCATGTTTAATTTTTGTTGCCATGCCATCTAGGTCATTTAGAATAGATGCATACCGAACCACTAAAAAAAGAAAAAGAAATTTTTTCCTTGGTTTAATTTTGAAGAATGTTGGCATTTGTTAAGCAAGTTTAATTTGATCTAGGTGTTTGTCCAATGAGGAAACTTTAATCTTTAGTTGTCATGCCATGCCAGCAGCGTAGTATGCCAGGTTTGCTTGGCAATTGATATCTAGTTTAGAGAACAGAAATTCCACTTAACACGTAGCATGTATCTAGCTCCTTAGCAAACTTAGACTATTTGAAACTTTGCTCATAATTTAAAAAAATGAGGCCAGGGTAAAAAGAAATAAATAAGGCAGCAATGTTCTGCCAAGGCAAGAAAATAATAGAACTCTCCTCTACCTTAGGGATAATAAGCTACTTGGGGCTTCATGGTTTGCTCCCTCTTAGTTCTCAAGTCCAAAACCTTAGGGTGTGAGTTGAAGAGAAAGCCTAGTGATGTCTAGATTAAGGTGGGGATTCATGGTATGCTCTCTCTTATCTCTCACGCTAAATAGTGTCATGAAGCAAGCTTAAATGAATGCCAGCAAGAAACCCTTGGCAAAGAAAAAAATATATCTGAGTTTAGGTAGTAAATTTGTCTAAGGGAGTGAAAGGAAACTTGATGCATATTGCCTACACTCATGCACTTTTCATGAACTTAGACTATATTTATATTGCTTCACTTGAATTACTACCTACTTGGCATTATTGCACTGAGATACTACAGACAAAATAGAGCCAAGTTCTGCTTGCCAGTACGTGTTGGCATTCAACCAAATTTTTGTCGAGGTAACTTTTTCACAGTTTTTGTTTATATTTTGATTGCATTACTTGAGAACAAGCAATGAGTTAGATTTGGGGGTGTGTTACCTCTCCAAAAGTATTGTTTTTAACGCCAATCTTACAATGCTTTTGCTTGTTTTTAGGTACATTTAGTTGTATTAGGATGTTAGAATCATGCATTTGCATAAGGAGTTTAGAGTTTTGTCTATGCCAGTGTGAAGGGTTGTTTTGTAGGCAATTTTGTAGGTTTGGCATAGAATTTGGCCTAGAAAAGCACCATAGAAAGGAATGCCAGAGAGAATGCCAAGTGTTGTTGGCACAGATAGACTAGACAATGCCAAGCACCGGTTGGCAGAGAAGTGAACTTGGTGCCATGCCAAGAAGCTGTTGGACCCCAAAAAAATAGGAAATGATCAGGCTCTGAAAAGATAGCAATTGGAACAATCTCTGCAAAAAATAGCGGATAAGATGGTGCCAAGACTTCTTGGCAGATTCATGCCAAGCTTGGATACCAGGGCAGCGACGACAGTATGATGTCAGCCCTAGCCTGATCAGCTCTCATTCAAATTTGGACAAGAATATAATCTCTTATCCCTTGGGCAGTTGAAATTCAAAATTTGAAGAGCTAATCCTATCCCTTCATTGTATGACCATTTAAACACTAACCAAGCTAGACTTTGGGGATTGAAGAAGATTGGATCGTGAGGAGTTGGTGTGTGACGATTGACAACCGGCTGTACCTAGGAAGGGTGGTCTTACCAGCTTGGCCGAGAAGCCTGGATCTTGAAGGGCTACATCGAGAGAACACTTCTAGCCCATTCTCTCTTTCAAGTTTTTTATTTTGTTTTTAATGATGATGTATTTCGAACACGTTTGTGGTTTTTTGGTTAAGTCCCTCACCATGAACTAATTTTATAGTTGGTGGGGCATGTTTGCGTTGAACGCTATTTTTATGTTTTAGTTTTTAATAATAAATATGCCTTGGCAATGTTTTCACGATTCGGCATACTTTAATATTTCCTAAATACTATGCCAAGCGAGAGCTGGCACTGTTGGCCTATTGCGCCTTAATATCTTAACAGACTTGGGGTGGCAACGAATAAGTTGTTGAATACTGAGGAGAGAAGCTTTGAAAGAAGTCGTTCAAGTACATGAACTTACTTCGGGAGTGAAATCTACCCCTCAAGAGTATAGATTGGATCTTAATCAAATTGGTTTATTTAAAAGCAAGCACTATAGAGATATAGGGTTTTTACATGATCAATTTAGGGCAATGACCATCGAGAGAGGCTTTGCTAATTTTGAATCTGCTCGGCAAACAATGCCAAGAAAGGTTGTTATTAAAGGCTGGCGTGACATGAATAGCGTGAAAACCAGGCATTCCCTGCCAACGCTCATCATTCATTAAAGCACCTTCATTGCAACGTCTTTACTTCACTTTCATTCATTTTATTTTTAATTGTTTTTAAAACCAATTTCAAATCAAATCACTTTTTCTTAAGGTAAGTAACAATCAAGGCAATTGAATTCCAAGTCAATCTCTATGGGATCGATACTCAGCTTACCAGCTATATTACTTGCAGACCGTGTATACTTGCACGCAAAAGACTCATCTTGGCACTATTTTATACTATCCCAACATATACCTTTTGCCACTTTTTCCAGCATTCACTTAGAAAGTCTATAACCGCATGCCCCAAATGATGTCCCAATAGTCCGAGTGGCCTAGTTAAACTGCCATACCTCAAGGACCCATGGCCACAATCGATTTTGTTCATATTTTATACTGCACTTTTAATCCTATGGCATGCCAACTATATCCGATTGTTTTCTCACTTTGTCACATAGCCAATATATCATTTACAGAACCATTTACTTATTGTTTTACAATGCATTTCATAAAATACCACATTTGCACATCTCATTGCCAATGCAATAACACCATTCCCATTCGGAATGAAAATCAATGCTCACTAGCATTTAATTTACTTTTAAACCCTTGCATATGTCCTCAAAATCATGCATTAACAGTAAGTAAATCATACCATGTTTATCACCAAAACATGCAAACAACATGCTCACAACTAAACCGATATTCAAGAGCAAAATAAGGGCACTTACTTTCGAGCTTAGGTAAGTGTCTCATGCTTTCCCTAAACACCCAACAACCTTTACAAACCTTTGTAAAGCACCTAAAACCAGTTTCCACTCACTGATATGCTTCGCCTTCCATGCCAACACGAAACAAGCTCTCGCCAAGCAACCAACCAACGTCAAGCTTTGTCGCCTTGATTATCCCCTGTTTTAAACACGTACAACTAGAGGATAAATGCATTCAAACCATTTCCTAACAACAATCTCCCACAACTCCCAAGTTTCCCACTAAAAAACCATTCGAAACATACCGGAAACACCATCAAACTTTTCCAAAACTTAACCCAGCCATAAAACAACGATTCAAACCTTCAATCAACATCTAACAACATCCAAAAAAACCTTTCCTAACATCCTTTTACCTCCAGCAAAGATTAAACTCGAATATCCCCACAATAACTCAAAACTAGCAACCTAGCTAATTAGAGATTCAAGACTTTCGTGATTCTATTGATAAAAAAAACTTATCAACATCAAAATACATCCAAGACATATATTAAATCCATCTCAATTACTGGAAATCAAATCCACTTCGAAAATCACCATGATTCATCAAAATTTCCAAAATAACTCAATCAAACATGGATAAAACATTAAAACCACAATACAACTTATAAATCAAGGATCAAATACTTGGAATATCAATAAATAACCATTTAACAGAGCAGATCACGGACCTTACCCCTATTATGTGATTTCTCCCCCAATTGGCTTGTTAAAAGCTAATAAAATACAAGATTCCAATGAGATTTTGCAAAACAAAGTTAAAGGAACAAAATAAAATCAATAATCTGAGTGTTTGGAAGAAAAGAAGCTGAGAAAAAAAGTTCAGGAAAAAGTTACGTGAAATCCTTTTAAAAGATAATAACTAACTTTAGATATTTAATATGTTTTAACAACCTTTTAAAACACATGATTAAAATGATATAATTCATGGGATAAACCACCAGCGAACACTTGGTAGATTAGCTCCTTAAGGATTCTAAGGATTTGGCCCTTTTGATTTTAGTCACTTAAAATAGTTTTCAAAAATGGCATTTTAGTCACTAACACAAAATATCATATTTCCGATTTCCATTTTCCAAAATTGATTCCACCAAAAATCAATATATATTAAAAGATGATTTTTAACTATTTTTCCATATTTTTATCTTACCAAAAAATATGCAGTCCCGAATCTGACTAGAATCTCTAACCCGGTCCACCGGACCATCTAATAAACCTCAAAACCGCTAAGCCCAAAACCGGGGTCTTACAACTCTCCCCTACCTAAGAAATTTTTTTCTCAAAATTACCTGGAGGAAACAAATGCGAAAATTGCTCATTCATATCTGCCTTGCTTTCCCAAGTAGTTTCCTCAACACCTCGATGTCGCCACAAGACTTTTATGAGACCTATCGTTTTACCATGCAGAACTTTCTTACTGGTATCAAGGATCTCTACTGGTTCCTCATCAAAGGTTAGATCCGACCTCAACACCACATCCTCCACTGGCATGATATGCGATGGATCTGACCGATACCTCCTCAACATCGAAACATGGAACACATTGTGAATTTTCTCCAGCTCAGGGAGGCAACCTCAACCGATATGCCACATGACCCACATGCTCAATAACCTCGTATGGTAAAATGAACCTTTGACTAAGCTTACCCCTGCGTCCGAATCTCATCACCTTTTTCCACGGTGACACCTTCAAGAATACACGATCGCCCACCCATATTAAACCTCATTACATTTTAAATCCGCTTAAGATTTCTGCCGATCCGCAGCTGCTTTCAACAAATCGCAAACAAGCTTAACCTTCTCATCTCTGTCTTTCAACACATCCGGTAGGGTAACATGCTTTTCCCCCACCTCAGCCCAACATAAGGGCGTACAACATCTTCGGCCATATAACGCCTCATAAGGTGTTACCTGTATACTCACCTGATAACTATTGTTGTAAGAAAACTCAACTAAAGGCTAATGCTTCTCCCAGGTTCCCTGGAACTCAATAATATAGCTTCGCAGCATATCCTCCAAAACCTGGATAACCCTCTCAGACTGTCCATCCGACTAGGGATGATACACAGTACTAAAACTCAACCTCAAACCCAAGGCTTGGTGCAAACTCTTCCAAAACCTTGCCATAAACCTCAGATCGCTATTTGAAGCGATAGATTTATGTACACCATGCAAGCGCACAATCTCCGCTATATACAAATCTACCAACTTGTCCAAGGTATACGTTGTATGCAATAGCAAGAAATGTGTACACTTTTTTAATCGATCAACAATCACCCAAATGGAATCCTTCTTAGCTGGTGTCAACGGCAACCCTGTTACAAAATCAATGGTGATTCTCTCCCATTTCCACTATGGAATTTTCAGCGGTTGCAAATGGAAATTGATGTTCAGCCTTGACCAGCTGACATACCATGCACTTGGACACAAACTCAGCCACGTCCTTTTTTCAACTCAACCCAGTAGTATACCTCTTTCAAATCACGATACAACTTAACACTACCAGGATGTATAGCAAAAGGACTAGAATGTGCTTCCATCAAGATAGTGTGCCACAACTCTGAATCATCTGGCACCACTATTCGACCCTTGAACACAAAACTCCATCATCATCAAAATGGAAATCTGTCGAATTACCATCTGCTATGTCCTTAACATGCTCAACCAATGAACCATCATACGATTGCTTAGCTTTAATCAATTGTGATAATGTAGGCTTGACTTGCAATTCAGCCAGCAAACCACCCTCCCGCGTCACACTCAACCTTGCAAACATAGCTCGGAGCTCAACCGCAACCTTATGACTTAAAGCATCTGCCACTACATTGGCTTTACCAAGATGATACTCAATGGTCAAGTCATAATCCTTAATCAACTCCAACCATCTATGTTGCCTAAGATTCAAATCTTTCTAGGACATCAAATACTTCAAGCTCTTGTGATCCGTGAAGATCACGCACTTCTCACTATAGAGGTAATATCGCCAAATTTTTAGAGCAAAAACCACAGCAGTAAGATCCAAATCATGAGCTGGATATTTGAGCTCATGAACTTTCAACTGCCTCGATGCAAAGGCCACAAACTTCCCATACTGCATTTGCACACAACCTAAGCCAACATACGACGATTCATTATAAACCACAAACTCCCTCCCAGATTTAGGCTGAATCAACACATGAGCATGTGTCAGAACTTCTTTCAACTTCTCAAAACCGTGTTGCTGCTTCTCTGTCCATACATACAGAACATTCTTCTACAACAACTTGGTCAACGGTGCTGCAATACTCAAAAATCCCTCAATAAAACAGCGATAATAACCAGCAAACCCAAGAAAACTATGCACCTCCGATACAGACTTAGATGGCTTCCAATTGAGAATAGCCTCAATCTTCTGTGGATCAACGCGAAAACCACATGACCTAGGAATACCACTTCCTTAAGCCAAAACTCGTACTTGTTCAACTTAGCATATAACTGATTATCCTTCAACACTTGCAACACAATCCGCAAATGTCGAACATGCTCTTCCTTGGTACAAGAGTACACAAGAATATCATCTATAAATACCATTACAAATTGATCAAGATACTCATGGAACACTCTATTCATCATATCCATAAATACAACCGGGGCATTTGTCAAACTGAAAGGCATGACCAGAAACTCATAATGCCTATGCCTCGTACGAAACGCGGTCTTATGCACATCCACATCCTTAACCTTCCACTGGTAATACCCTGATCTTAAATCTATCTTGGAAAAGACTGTTGCTCCACAAAACTGATCGAACAAGTCATCAATCTGTGGTAACAGATACCTGTTCTTTACCGTCAACTTATTCAACTGACGATAATCAATGCACATACGCATCGTACCATCTTTCTTTTTTAGGAAGAGAACAAGCACTCCCCAGGGAGAAACACTCAGTCGAATGAACCCATGGTCCAACAACTCCTGAAGCTGCGACTTTAACTCCTTCAATTCTTTCGGTGCCATCCTATAAGGAGCAATGGATACCGGTGTTGTACCCTCATAAATCTCAATGCGAAACTCCACCTCCCTATCCGGAGGTAAACCCAACAACTTCTCAAGAAAAACCTCAGGAAAGTCGCACACAGTCCGAATGTCCTGCACTCGAACACCCTTAGCTTCTGGATTCATAACAATAGCCAAATAAGCTTGGCAGCCATCAAACATCATCTTCTCTGCTCTAACAGCCGAGACCACATTGGACAGAAACATAACATTCTCTCCAACCACCACAACTTCATATTTTTCGGCCAACCTCAAGGTTATCCTTTTGGATTCATAATCCACAATTCCTCGGTGCTCACTCAACAAATCCATACCCAAAATGATATCAAAACCATGGAATGGCAATTCCATCAAATCTGTTGCAAACTCATGTCCTTGCACCACCACAGGATAATGTCGGTACAACCTTCTTGTTGTAACCGTATCCCAAAAAGAACTTGTGACTAACATGCCAACATCTAAGACCTCAACAGGAACATTCAACAAAGGTGCATTTTCACTTAAGATATATGAATGCATGGACCCCGAATCAATTAAAGATAACAATGACAAGGATTGCAAAGTACCAAAGATCACATTCGTGTCTTTACGACCCTCATGGTGAGCAAAGACCCAAGCCGGCCCGCCATCTTCTAGTCTACTGATGCGGCATGAGCCATACCCTTCTAAACATCCTCACGCCTCTAAAAGTTACCCCTGCGACGGCCTCGGCCCCTAGCAGGTGCAGCAACCTGCGCTGGTACATCTCTCGTAGCCCGAAGACAAAGATGATCCACAGATCCAACAAGATCCAGTATTATCCCAGCACATACCAACTTGGCGCCTACCACATCGCTCACACTCCGGTGTAACACGTGCTCCCTGAATACCCTGGCCAACCCACCACAATGCCTATTATTTGGCTTATGCCTCTTGTCCCTGAACCTTCTATTCTATCTCCCAAAATAGCTAGAGTTTGCCACTCTTTTACCCAAGTTCACACCCGTAGCCTGAACTAGTGCACACAAAGACTGCTCAATATCCTTGGCCCGGTTGACCAACATATCACAATCTGTGTAATCTGCGGCTAGGAGGTACGTCTTAATGTCATTTACAAGTCCATAACGGAACCTGTCACATCTCTGCTAGTCATTTGGAACCAACTTCAAAGCATACTGACTCAATCGGACAAACTTCACCTTGTATTCAACAACAAACATGCTTCATTGAGATAGCGACATAAACTTGCACTTCTTCATATCCAAGTACTGAGCACCAAGGTACTTCCTCATGAAAGCTCTCCGAAAAAACTCCCAAGTAACATCTGCCTTAGGAATTCCATCAATAATGGTCACCCACCAATGGTATGCATCCCTCTATAGCAGATATACAGTACAAACCAGCTTACGCTCCTCGTTGCATCCCATCTAATCCATAATGTGGACCGTCTTTTCCAGCCAACCTTCGACAGCCTCAAGGCTCAAACCTTGAAACTCTACACCTCTAAAACTCCTCAAACGCTCTAAGGGTAAACCTTGATTTGCCACCACAGCAGGTGTCGGTGCCTGTACCTGTACTCCAGACACCACTACCTGAAAAGCTCCCGTTATCACCTGAACTAACAGAGCCAAATCACCATATACTGGCACTTGGTAAACCTAGGGTGCTTCACCCACCCTAACACCAATTGGAGGAACCACGTGAGGAGGAGGTAAAACATGAGGGAGATTCTCTTCCATCTCATTATTCTGCCCAATCCCGGTAGTATTAGCCATAGACCATGTTTCACGTCAAGCCATGCTAACAAAAGCATCAAAACATATTAGAGTTCGGCTAGCATCAGGCAAAGGATCCAAGTTAACTTTAAAACGCATTTAAAATCCTCGGTAATAGGCAATGTGTCCCCAATCATACCCCAAAAGAACATTAAACAATCACTGAGCATTTACACAATCATCGTGCTGTTCAAACAACTTCAATTAAACAAGCAACAACATCCCAACATTTTGAAACCTGGCTCTAATATCAACAAATATAACCCCCTCAACCTGGCCTAGTCGTAAGACCGAACCGAGAAAGCTACATTAGGTTTACCGAAAAAAACCGGAAAGGTTTAACCCAAAACACGTCTTTTTTTCTTATTAACTTGTCTAGATGCATTAACGCTTTCCTACATGTTCATACTGTTTATAGGTGATCACTCATCTCAATCGGGCATCATAACGATATCCAATTGACCATAAACCCAAAATAGGGACCAAGAAATTATAGAGCAAACTCATTGAGGGTCGGGATATCTCGTAACTTCAGGATATCAGGTGAGTGTAGTTCATTGTCTCTGGTGACATGGTGTCATTCCAACCGTTGTTTTCTACGTATTTATTTTTTTATTCATAAACATATGCATTGGTTCTCTTCAAAGTTAGTGGGTGGCAACATTCATGGCATTGAAGGTATTGGTAAGCCTCTTCGATTTATTTTGCATCATTACTTGCATTGAACATTGATCATAACATGAGGAATGACGTTGACTTTACATTGACATTTCATAGAAATTATTGATTATACATCAAAATCATTGAATATATTGAAACTATTGAATACATCGAAATATATTATTTTGGAGCTTTGTGCTCATTATGATCATTGACAAAGAATATTGTAACTAAGACTTATCGACATAAGGCATTGATAATAAGAAAACCTTGGGCACCTTGGCATGGTACATGGTATATTGGGACTATGGTCCATGAGCTACGGCTCTAGGGTGATGACCCTATATTGTATTGGCGATGCCGGTGGTTAGGGGGAGATAATGGAGGAAAAACATTGGCTCATAGTTATTACATCGATGCTAGCCATTTCTTTGTGCTTTGAGCTATGTGAATCATTGGCCATCGGTACCTATGTTAAATATGCTCCAAGGGAAAACAAAATAATTAAAAGACTCTACCGAATCTAGACAAGAAACATAAATAAGACTATTGAGAATAAATCATGGAAATAATCTTAAGTTTTTGCATTGTATATGTGTGATATGTAAAGACATAACACGTATGCATCAATGCCACCATATTCTTATTTCCATAGATTTCATGCAAATCATAACTGTTGACATATTGTTGTTCGAGGTCACTACCTCACTTAGGCTAAGTAAGCCTAACGTATTTCATTGTCACACATTTCAGGTTATAAGAGCTTCTAAGGATTAATTGTGGTACAGGATTGCAAGTCACACTCCAAGGCTTCCGAGTAATATTTTCGTTTCTGTATAACTCCTATAATGGTGGCATATGACATGAATATGTTATAGCAATAATATATGTGTCTTGTAAACCTTGAAGTACAAATATGATATGTCATGAATGAAAGATGAAATCTTGATAAGTATAAAAACTTACAGATATGTATAATACAATTGGCATTTCATGAATATGGCCTTAAGTTTGAATAAGGACTGGTATTTTAAGAGAATTATATTTTAGTCCCTAAAGATTAAGGTACTTAATTGAACTCGTTATTGACCTCTGATTTTTCTAGAAATTTGCATATATGTTTGTCTTGTATTGAACTTCATGTCATACACATTGTTTTGATTCAAAGACATGTAGAACCTACTAATTATGAATTAACTCTCAAAAATTATAGGCTTGATTTGACAAGGCTATTGTGATCTAAATGTAATGGAATTTGGTATGCATGTCTTATATGAAATAAGCTATGAACCTATAATAATGCAAATCAAATTTAAGCATGTCTTTTATGGTTTAACGAAATGGTCCCTAACTTTGTAATGGTCACTGAGTTGTAATTACATTATTGATTGTTGCATTGAAATTATTGAAATGAGTCATATGAATTAAAGTATGGTTTCATGCATTGTGACACGGATTATTGAGCTATTGCATGACCATTTTATCGATATTGTTTTCAATAGCATCTCTGATATGGTTCTCTACTACATTAGGTAACGGGTGTTATCTTATTCAAGCATTCATCCAAATATTTACTTAGGTATTCATTGGTAGTCCGTGTAATGCCCTAAAATTGGGCAGATATCAAAATGCATCCAAAACATTTATTAAAACCATCTCAATTACAATTTGAATAGTTTTGGGAATTTTATTATATAAAATTGATTTTCGGGTAAAAGAGAATATGGAAAAATACTAGAAATTACGTAATTAATATTTTAGGTAATTTGGTGAATTCAATCTGATTTTAAGACATTTGGTCTAGTGACTAAATTGAAAGTTTTCAAAATTGTTTTTAAAAGCTAAATCAATAAAAGATTTCAATGAAATTTTGAAAATTTAAGGTTAATTTGACAAATCTTTTCAATATATTTATCTCTTAATTTAAGCTATTTTCAGATTTTTTAAAACTTGGTTTTATAATTAAATAAAAGGGAATTTTATTAAAAGGGTTTTAATTAAAAACAACTTTAGATATTTAATCCATTTTAATCAACATTTTTCTCAACTTAAAATCTTTAATTGAAGGGAAACTAGGATTTCTACTTGGTAAAAATTCTTAGAAAACAATTCATATTAATTCCCTTTTGATTTTAATTGATTCTTCAAAAATTCTTTTGCAAAATCTCTTTAGATTTTTTCAAAGCATTTTCCAAAATTATTCCAACAAAAACGGCATATATTAAAAGTGATTTTTAACATTTCTATCCTCTAATTAAAGTTTCTTTATTGAAATTACCAAGTTCTTGATCCTTTGTTATTGATTTATGTTAAGGAATTATGATTTAAATATGGATTTGATGATTAAATTGAGTTTTCTTGGAAAATTGTTGGAAATTGATTTGGATCTGTTTTGGTGATAAATCTAATTGAGTTAGATCTTTATTTAGATGTGTTTTATTGTTGAAAGAGTTGATTAATCAATGTAATCCCAAAACTATGTGAATTGTTAGTTTTCTAGGTTGGATATAGTGGGTTTTGGGGTGATCTTGTTGATGTAGTGTTGTTGGAGGTATAAGGACGTGTTTAAGATGTTTTTTTGATGTTAATTGATGTATTTAGATGTTGGCTGGGCTTTAATTATGTAAGGTTTGGTGGTGTTCTTGATAGTTTAATAGGGGTGTTTGAAGGAATCTTGTGAGGTGATGTTGTGTTTGTTGGTTGTTGGAGGTTTGTGGTATAGAGATGTGTTTTAATCCTCTATTTTTGATTGGGTAAAGCAGGGGAGTTGAATCCTTTGGCTTCTAAAGAAGGCGTGGAAGCTCCGAAAGCTTGATTCATGCATCAGCAAGCAAGCGTTGGATTGTTGGTGAGTGGAAAAGTGTTTTACTGCTATTAAAAGGTTTGAAAAAGGAGTTGGGGGAGTTTAGATAAAGTTTGATACACTTATCTAAGCTCAAAAGTAAGTATCGGTTGAGCTTTCTCTCGATTTCAGTTTTGCAAAATGAAATCTGATGCACATGTTTATGGTTTTGATTTCTCACTATATTATGCATCTTTTGAAAGTGAAAGATGTTGCAAATGATCATAGATGATGACTTTTGAGAATGGCATATGGTTTATGAAAGTATTTTGAGAATATTATAATACATGGTTTAATGCATTTGTGTTGGTTTGAATTGATGCATATGTAAAACAGTGAGGTAATGTTGTTTATTGAATATATTGGCAAGTGGCTATGTTTAAAATGATATCAGATATAGTTGGCTAGCCATAGGGTTTAGAGTGCACTATAAGAAGTCGCCTCATGTATGTCGAGGGGTGTTAAGTGCCCATAATCTCCATCATGAGAACCACAGCAGTTGAGGTGGGTAAATGTTCTGTTTTCTCCCACTGGTGGATTTATACATCCAAACCGTAGAGGTAGGTAAATGTTTTTTTACTCTTGTTTGAACCTTTGAGGTGGGCAAGTGTGTTGTTGCTCTAGTTAAGGTACGTTTGTGAAGTGGTCGTCGGAACCATATGTGAAATCTGTGTATCCGATATGTTTTATGAAATGAAAGATTACTAGTTTTGAGTCACTTGTAAGCCAATATATAATATAACGTATCCTGAAAATTGGATTATATTTGTATAATGTGATTTATACATGTGGAACTCTTTAAGCTTGATATAAAGGTGTTGAGTAATGAAGCTTAAATTGAGGTATAGATTGAATTCATGATACATGTGTTGAAAATGATTTAATTGAGCATATTTGAGATGACATGAAAAGTATGAGATGTTTCGCCATGAGATAATTACATGTGGTTATAATTAAATGGTTTTAAATGTATTGATGAGTGTTTTTGTGATTCCCTCACTGCGCTTATAGCTTACGCTCTCTTTTCCTCATTAATGCAGAGAAATAGCTTCTCGGACAACACGTGAGCAAATGAGGAACCAAGGAACGTTTCATTACAAAGTATGGTTTTATATACGATAAGTAGTAATAAGAAGGCAATGTGATTGGGTTGTTTTGGGAGACGTATTTTGAGTTTCTCCCTATTGTATAAGTTTGGATTAATGTTTTGGATTTGTATGATGCTTTTATACTTGGTTTGAGGGGTTGGGAAACATTTAGCATTCTTGGGTAGAAATCATGTTCATAGGAGATTATTTGATTGTGCCATGCTTAGTATAGTCTCATTCTATGTTGCTATGTTTGAGAATTGGATGTTTAAGATGCCATATGATGTTTAGAGGATGAATGGAGGTTGTTAGATTGAGCCAAAGTGTCATATGTTGGACCTAGAGATCATTATAGGTCCCATCGTAATAGTACAACCCTTCAGGTTTTGATACGCGGGGATCTATCTCAACTTAGATTGCTTAAATTAGCCTAGGTGTACCGATACGCTTGATAACCGTATCGGTATGTATAGTGATCTAACAGTGTTGGTATCGATACGCGGGTTACCGTATCGATACGGCTTTTGGTTACTGGAATCCAAATTTTCAAAATATACAATGCCTGAGAACCGTATCGGTACGCCCTTGTCGTTTAGTGGTATTTTGATACGCTAGACACCCGTACCGGTACACTGATCGTTAATTCTGTTGAGATGCTGTCTGATGTTTGAAATCTTTGCATTTTGGTCCTTGTTTCTTAAATGTGCAATTAAATGAGTTGGAATGGTCATTTTGAGTTGAGATTCAACGTGAAGGCTTGAAACGTGATTAATTGAGGATTGGTAACTTCAATTTTCTGAAAGCCCTTTAAATATTAGAAATTACATTTTAGTCCCTATAAAGTGTTTTCGAGCATTTAGATGTCAAATTGACGCCCGATTGAGTTGTAGCTTTGACCACAACCTGTATGATCAACATAGGACCTAATAATTCTTTTAGATAAGATAAAAAAGGGACCATTTCTATCGTAGTCTCTTCAAGGTTTATTTTGGTAAACCCTAATGTAGCTCGCTTGATTTGGTCTTGCGACTAGACTGGGTCAAGGGGGTTACAAAACCACCACTTCATAATCATCAACAAGTTTCAACAAAACTTGCTTGGTTTCAAAATCGACCACAACCCTATGCTCGGTCAACCAATCCATACCCATGATTACATCAAAACCATGAACGACAACTCCATCATATCAAACGCAAACACATGACCTTGAACCATCAAAGGACATCTCCTAAGCAACCTCCTAGCAACTACTATTTCTCCAAAAGAACTAGTTACTCGCATGCCCACATCTAACACTTCTATAGGTATATCAAGCAAATATGCATGATCATGCAAGATATATGAATGTGTGGAACCAGAATCTATCAAAGAAAGCAATGACATGGACTGCAAAGTAAAAGTACCTACAATAACATTTGTGTCATTCTTTCCCTCACAATACGCATAGATCCTCGCAGGTCCACCACCCTCGGGTTGAATAGCCACTGTATGAGCAACTATCTTCTGACCTTCCTCCCGACGCTGGAAAATACCTCGACCATGACCATGGCCTCTCTGTGGTGCAAAAATAGGTGTAGGAGCAGGTCCATCCCTAGTATAGCGATGTCCCTTTTTTATCGCTAAAAAAACATTTTCGAAGTGTTTGTGATTTTTTTGGATATAAAATATTTATTCCGTAGGGGTTTTGAAAACATCGTATGTTATTAAAAATTGGAGTCGCCACCGGCCACTTAGGTAGGCCGGACACCATAAAACCAAAGATTTAAAGATTATTGGGTTCGGGAGTCAGTTACGGATGGGGAAGGATTAGCACCCCCACACCGCCCAAAATTGGTACTTTAATAATTACCGCTTTATTGATTTTGGATTTTCCGGATTAAAGTGATGATTAATTTAAAATTCGATTATAATTGCAAATAAATTTTAAGGGCCCCGTTATCCGAGAGTAAACGCCCAACCACTATCACTACGCCTAATACTGGCCCCGTTTACGCTCGGATAAAAGGGCACCGCATTAACAATTTATATATCATATGCAATCTTAATGGCAAAAATATAAAACATGACAGATAATTTAAAGACAGTAAATATTCACATAACAGAATACTAATCTAACATAAATAAAATACGTAATTAAAACACACATATACATATCGAGCTTAATAGTAGATAAACACAGATTTAACATGTCACAATAACAAGGCATGAATAAATACATGTATAGACAAAAGCATATATTTCAAGAAGACATACATATTAGAAATAAAACACATTTCAAATCATATAAAGCAATATATTATATATAAAAAGAAAATATACTAACACGTAACCTAAAAGCCAAGAAAACATACGATACGTACTAAAATACAAAATATGTTGTGTACAAGCCAACTAGAACATAACATGCTTATTACGAATAACCGAACAAAAAGATACATAACCATCATAAACTTAACACACATATACATGTAAACATGAAAATACAAGGCAGATACGAGGGATATATAACAAGGTAAAAAACTACATCAACATATACGATTATAATACGAACATGAATATTTACATGGAAATAGGACTGAAATGAAAAGAAATAAACATCAGTGGCAGAAATTAAAGGATAATAATATGCAATTTAAGGACGCAAATGCAAACAAGACCAAACTTGAAAGGATTGAAACTGTAATTAGACCAAGGGGCAGACTCGAAATGAAAAATTCAAAAATGCGGGATGGTTAAAGGGGTAATTTTACCATTTAAAAACTGATTCGGTGTAATTTAGGGACTAGATTGCAAGCTTTTGAAATATCAGGGGGACTGGAATTGTAATTATACCATGCGGCGAGACAGAAGTGAAAATATCAAAAACGCGGGGGGATTTATTACGTAATTTCCCCATTTCATGAAATAATAACACCTATAAATCCCTCTTTTTTTGGCCGGACTCAAATTTTCTCATTTTATTTCATTTTTTAGTTTTTATAATAACCTTCGTTCTTCATTTTCTCTCAATTCTCCCTGATAAACCCAGAATCCGGCGGCCGACCGTCGTATTCTCCGCCGCCGGCCGCCGCTAACCGGCGCCAGCGAGCCTCAAAAAACACACCAAAATAACCCTTACCTTACCCTCGACACGAATCCTTTCAGTTCACCACGTTCGGCTTGGGAAAGCCGAAAAGGCTTATCACTGGTGAGGGGAGATCCACCGGCGGCGATGGTAACGACTTCTAACCCTCTTTTTTTTAATTTACTACGTATCTTTTTGTATATGCATGCAACAAAGTGAAAAAAAGAGAAGAGTATTACCACTGAAGACTGACTTTTTTGTATTTTTTCTTTCGATTACAACTTGGCTCTTTTGATTACAACTTGTTGACTCTTTTCGATTACAACCTCTCGTTACAAAATGTTTGTTTCGTACATATATGTCTGTCTTTTGGTTGGTACAAGTAATATAATATTTCTTTTTCAGATCTGGACTGCTAACGGACATAACATTTCTTTTCTTGCTTTTTTGACATGTCTGAGCGCGGTGGTTGAAGATCGGCATGGTGAAGCATGGTGGCGGTGTGAGGGCTCTGTCGTGTTTTCGGCCGTTAGATCAGATCTGATCTAACGGTCGGGCTGGCTTGAAGGACGAACGGCCCAGATGAAGCCTCGATTGGTGAAACGGCTCCAGATCGTGACACGTGTGGCTCAGCAGTCGAGGGGTCAGAGCGCGTGGGGCTCACGCACGCGTAGGATATCGAGGAGTCCGCGCGTGGCACTCAAACGGTCCAGACGTGTAGTACACGCGGCTGGCAGATATTTTATCTTGGCTGGATCGTGGCCGTTGGATCAGATCTTGATCCAACGGCCCTTAGTCATCTGCACCAAAATAAATAGAATTAAATAGGTTTTGGGTTTGGGCCAACCGGGCCTTGTAATAATATTAGACTTGTAATTGGACTTGGACTGGAAATTTATTTATTTGGGTTTAATATATATATATTTTTTCATCTTATATTAGCCCAATAATAATAATATTAGTATTAGTTATAATAGCAATACACATACAACCATACATACGTATATACCTATGCAAACGTTGATTAATATAACATACTAGCATACATACATATATAACCATACATATAATTAACATGACATCTACACACATTATCCGTAAAACAAATACACTCGTACTAACTATAGATACATGCGTGACACACATACCGTTCATACGTATACATACATAGTTTATAATATACATGTACACATATTAATAACACTCATACACATAATAAACATATAATATAATATAATACAATGTATACATGCAACACACATACCGTTAATACGTATACATACATAGTACATGCACACATATATTAATAACACTCATTCACATAATAAACATATAATATAATACAATGTATACATGCAACACTAATATACTAATGATTATACTAATATGTATTTATAGACCAGATAAAAATGAGTGATTACAGTTGCCCCTCTTTGCTTGTTCCCATGGAACGGGAAACAAAGCAAAGATTTCATAAGCACTCATTTTTATCAGACTTCCCTGTTTGTAGCTTTGGGAACACGTGTTCTTTTGGAAATCTCCGTTCTTCCTTAGCTGAATCTTCAGGCTCGTAAGTTCTTCCTATATAGAGCTTCGTCACCTTCCGATCTTGGAGCTACAGGCTCTTCCTATATAGAACCCTTCGCTCTGAAGCCTCGAGTTATGAGTCCCTCCTATATAGAACTTTTCACTTTGAGACAGTAAAGCTTGGAGTCCTTCCTATATAGAACTCTTCGCCTTCAACGATGGTTTCTCCTATATAAAACCTTTTGCGCCGCTGATGGATTCTTCCGACTGGGAGTTCCTCCTATATAGAACTGCTAGTCTTCAAACCCTAGAGCCGTCAGTCCTTCCTATATAGAACTTTTGGCGTTTGAAATCTCAGAGCTACAGGTTCTTCCTATATAGAACCTTTCACTCTAAGACAGTGAAGCTCAGAGCCTTTCCTGTATAAGACTCTTCGCTTTCAAACACAACAAGATTTCCTATATAACCTTATGTGTCATGGGTGAATTCATTCGACTGGGAGTTCCTCCTATATAGAACTGCTAGTCTTCACCCTGGAGCCGTCGGTCCTTCCTATATAGAACTTTTGGCGTCTGAAGTCTTGGAGCTACAGATTCTTCCTATATAGAATCTTTCACTCTAAGACATTGAAGCTCGGAGCCCTTCCTATATAGAACTCTTCGCTTTCAACACAATAGGTTTTCCCTATATAAAACCTTGTGTTTCCATGGGTGAATTCCTTCGACTGGGAGTTCTTCCTATATAGAACTGCTAGTCTTCACCCTGGAGCCGTCAGTCCTTCCTATATAGAACTTTCAGCTTCTGAAGCCTCGGAGCGGAGGATTCTTCCTATATAGAACCTCTCTCTGGAGCTTGGAAACGTAGGCCTTTCGTATGTAGAACCACTGTCTTCACATTTGGGATTCACACCACGAGGGCCATCGATGTCTCTTTGAATCCGCAGATACCTGTCTGAGATAAGACAAAATGCTATGACAAATGAATTGACATGCTCCTAATCCTAGTGATGTCTGACTATTCATGATGCATGAGTGTCAATATCTTGGTGGGCTTGTTTTCGTCCTTATTCGATCTCGTTGTTCGCTTTATCCTTTCTCACGGGCATCGATACCCCACTTCACTATCAGGTTCAACCATTCCAACCTTTCTTTTTCTCCATTTACGACTTGGAATTCTAAAGTGCCCTTTCGGGTTTTCGCTTTAGAGAGTTTTTTTTTTAGGGGGTGCCCTTCTGGGTTTTCACCCAAGAGATCTCTCTTGTTATCTCGCATGCTTTCCTTGAATAGACAGGACATACGCCACTGGTCATCTTATCCGGTTGTTTGCAGCTTTCCGCCTTCCTTATCGACAGCCATTATGTAGGGAGCTAGTGGGCGGAGTTAACATCATTTTCTTTAATCACCTGCATTTTTAAGGTTAGATCATTGTAATGCTCCGAAATCTCTTGTTTCACTATAAGCCTATGTTAACTTATTTGACTGAAATTAACAAGAAGGCAAGGAATGCATGCTCAAAAACACAGTTTTATTACGATTAAGGGCTTGGGATATCTTAAAAAAAGGTATGACACACATGAGAAAGAAGAAAATTTAAGTATGAAATACAAGATCCCTCATTATCTTCGATATGAATGATGCATGATCCTGTCAACCGGTGTAGAATTTTTTTGCCTGAAGCCTCCTCTTCATGATGTTCATGGGGATACCCTTCTCTTTGGATATTCAACTTTTCAATTTAGCCGAGCCGCCCTTTACGGGTTTTCAACTCAGGTCCTCCCTCTGCTTCAAGACGCCCGATTTCGGGTTTTCGCCCTGAGCTCTCCATTTTTGTTCTCTTTTTTTTATTTCTTTTTTTTCAAAGATAGTATTTCTTAACGACATCAGAATTTACAGGGTTCTTCAGCTCGTCTCCGTCCATTTTCGTTAGGATCAGGGCTCCTCCTGAGAAGGCCTTTTTTACGACGTACGGTCCTTCCCAGTTGGGCATCCACTTTCCTCGAGAATCTTTCTGGATAGGGAGGATTTTCTTGAGCACCAGATCCCCTTCTTTGAATTCTCTTGGGCGCACCTTTTTGTTGTATGCCAGCATCATCCGCTTTTGGTACATCTGACCATGACAAATGGCCTTTAGTCTCTTTTCATCAATGAGATTTAGCTGGTCGAGTCTGGCCTGCACCCATTCGGCTTCTTCCAATTTTACTTCGTTTAAGACCAGGAGAGACGGGATCTCTACCTCAATGGGGAGTACTGCTTCGGTACCATACACCAAGGAGTAGGGTGTTGCCCTTGTCGATGTGCGAACGGACGTCCTATAGGCGAAAAGGGCAAATGGAAGCTTCTCATGCCAATCCCTGTAGGTATCCGTTGTCTTCGCTGTGATCTTCTTTATGTTCTTGTTTGCTGCTTCCCCTGCTCCATTCATTTTAGGACAATAGACTGTGGAATTGTAGTGTGTTATCTTGAACTGAGTGCACATCCGTCATCATTTTGTTATTCAGATTGGAAGCATTGTCGGTGATGACCCTTTCTGGCAATCCGTATCGACAAATAATCTTCTTCTTTAAGAACTTACATACTGTAGTCCTTGTGATGTTGGCATAAGACGCTGCCTCTACCCATTTAGTGAAATAGTCTATGACGACCAAAATGAAACGGTGTCCATTGGAAGCTTTCGGATGGATCTGCCCGATGATGTCCATGCCCCACGCCGCGAAAGGCCATGGAGAATTCATGGTGTGTAAAGGCGATGGGGGTGCGTGAATTTTGTCAGCGTAGATTTGGCATTTGTGGCATTTCCTGGCGTAATCGATGCAATCTCCCTCCATGGTCAACCAGAAATAACCATATCTCATGATTTTCCGGGCTATAGATAACCCGTTGGCGTGCGTTCCACAAAGCCCGTCATGTACTTCGGCTAAAATCTCCTTCGCCTGCCGGACATCTACACATCTCAGCAATGTTTGATCATGACTTCTCCTATATAGGATCTCCCCATATAGGACATATTTTGTTGCCATTTTTCTAAGTGTCTTTCTGTCATTGTCATTTGCCCCTTCTGGATATTTTCGAAGCTTGATATATTGCAAGATGTCATAGTACCATGGGTTTCCATTAGTCTCTTCCTGTACATTACAACAATGAGCAGGCCTTTCAAACGTCCACATCTCAATGGGTTTCATTTCTGCCCCGGTGTTTGTTTTAAACATGGAGGCCAAGGTTGCCAAGGCGTCTGCCATATGATTTTCTTCTCGGGGCAGGTAATTGAAGCTGACCTTTTCGAACTCTTTGGTGAGCTCTTGGATCAATTCGTAATATTTGACCAGCTTCGGGTCCCTGGTTTCCCATTCCCCGCGTAATTGGTAAATTACTAAGGATGAATCTCCGAACACTCGAAGTTCCTTAACCTTTCTCTCAATAGCTGAGTTCAGTCCCATAACGTAACTTCGTATTCAGCTATATTGTTAGTACAGAAGAATTCCAATCTGCTGGTGAAAGGATAATAGACGTCCTCAGGAGAAATTAGCACTGCTCCTATCCCATGTCTGAGGGCGTTAGAGGCTCCATCGAAGTAAAGTTTCCATGATTTATCATCTGAAACCTCTTATTCAGTTGTAATGCACATCAAGTCTTCGTCTAGGAAATTAAAGTTCAATGCCTCATAGTCATCCGAAGCACGACTAGCTAGGAAATCTGCTACGGCACTCCCTTTTACGGCTTTCTGGTTAACGTATACAATATCGAATTCGGATAAGAGCATCTGCCATCGGGCCATCCTTCCCGTTAGTGCTGGCGCTTCCATTAAGAACTTCAATGGGTCTAGCTTGGATATCAACCAAGTAGTATGGTACAGCATATACTGTCTAAGCCGCTTGGTAGCCCAAACTAGAGCACGACACAGCTTCTGCACTAGCAGGTACCGCGTTTCGTAATCATTGAATTTCCTGCTTAGGTAATAGATGGCTTGCTCCCTTTTTCTTGACTCATCGTGTTGCCCCAATACGCATCCCATTGAATTCTCAAAAACTGTCAGGTAGAGAATTAATGGTCGATCTGGTACTGGTACGACTAAAATTAGAGCATTTGTCAGGTACTTTTTGATCTTTTCTAGGGCTCTTTGACATTCCTCATCCCACACACCAGGATTATTCTTTCTAAGAAGTCTGAAGACCGGGTCACATCGGTCGGTTAATTAGGAAATAAAACGAGAGATATAATTCAACCTCCCCAGGAAACCGCGAACTTCCTTCTGAGTGTGGGGTGGTGAGAGATCCTGGATGGCTTTCACTTTATCTGGATCGATCTCAATTCCTCTTTGGCTTACCATGAACCCTAGGAGTTTTCCAGAAGTAACGATGAAGGTACACTTGGCAGGATTGAGCCTCAGTTGGTACTTCCGTAGTCTTTGGAATAGTTTTCTCAAGTTCTATAGGTGCTCTTCCTCTGTTCGGGATTTGGCAATCATGTCGTCGACATATACCTCTATTTATTTGTGCATCATGTCATGGAAAAGAGTCACCATTGCTCTTTGGTATGCTGCCCCCGCGTTCTTTAGCCCAAACGGCATCACTCGATAACAAAAAGTGCCCCACATGGTTATGAATGTAGTTTTCTCCATGTCGTTAGGGTCCATCTTTATCTGGTTGTACCCTGAGAAGCCATCCATGAATGAAAACCATGAATGTCCTACAGTGTTGTCAACCAGCGTGTCAATATCTGGTAAGGGGAAGTTGTCTTTAGGGCTAGCTCGGTTTAGATCCCTATAATCTACACACATACGAACTTTCCCGTCCTTCTTTGGTACCGGTACAATGTTTGCAACCCATTCGGGGTATTTGGCTACCTCCAAGAAACCAACATCAAACTATTTTTTTACTTCCTCTCGGATCTTTAACAACATATCTGGTCTCATTCTCCGAAGTTTTTGCTGTATTGGTTTGCACTCCAGTTTTGTTGGCAATTTGTGCACCACTATGTTGGTATTCAACCCTGGCATATCTTGATAAGTCCAGGCGAAGACATCCTTGAATTCCTGAAGTAGGGTTATCAGTTCATGCTTGGTTTTTGAGGAAATCGTCGCTCCTACTTTTATTTCTTTTCTCCCTTCTTCAGTCCCCAAGTTTACAACTTCTGTTTCTTCTTGGTGGGGCATGATCTGCCTTTCTTTGTTGGCCACCATTCTCTTTAACTCTTCTGGGACCTCACCTTCTATCTCATCATATCCTTCCTCAATTCCCTCTGAGACCTCAGGGCATTCAAAATTCACTCCAGGATTGGATCCGGTATCATTCATATCGTCAATCATGAGCGACCTGCATTAAATGAGAATGAATTGTATTGGGAAGGAGACGACTTTATATGAAGGGAATGAACATGAAGAATGCATGAATGAAATAAACGAAACTTTGGTCATTTTAGGAAAGTGGGGATATTTTCATTTCAATAAAAAAGTTAACATAGGTGCCCCATACAAGAGATCCCCATTGTTTACGGGCATAAAATAAAAGGTTGATTCGGAGCATTACTCTGATCTATTCCTAAAAACTACAGGTAGATCAATGCAGCTCCAGTTATCGAGCGTTTCCCCGGGACGGTAGGGGCGGATGTTGGTCAACATTTTGCTGCCTTGGTCTTTTCCAGCTATCATGTTGATGTACATCCCTTCAAATGATTCAATGAGTATTTCCTCCTGGCTGAGTACGTCATTTTCCTTCATTGCTTCTCCAACCTCTTGACCTGGCTGGTAGAATCCTCCGGAGACAAAAGTGGTTTTTAAACTAGGAAAGGACATTGGTCTCCACGGAATGTCTTCTCCTTTAGATCTGGCTTTTTTTTGCTCATCATTTCTCTTATATTCCTCTTTTCTCTGTTGGGCACTTGGTTGATAACCCAGCCCAAAACGATCCTTCTTGGTTATCATATTCTTAGCTCCTAGGTTTCCTTGTAATTTCTTCCCCAGCCCCTTTCCTATTTTGGCTCCACGGCCCAATGTTTCTGCGACGGTCATCTTGGTACAATTAGATAACCTGGGGTAGGGGATCCGTCTTCCCTCCGAAACAAACGTGGCATTCACTAGTTCTAATGCTCGGAACGAGCATTCTGCAGCATCTTCATCATTTTGAATATAGGGAGCGTCTGATGTTATGGAAGCAACAATCTCATGCTCAGCCTCTACTGTGACCAATTTACCCTCGACTACAAATTTTAATTTCTGATGCAATGACGAGGGGACAACTCCTGCGGAGTGGATCCATGGTCTTCCCAACAAGCAGCTGTAAAATGGTTTTATGTCCATCACCACAAAATCGATCACATATTCAGTCGGTCCGATCAATAGGGGCACCTCAATTTTCCCCATTGTTCCTCTTTGCGTACCATCGTAGGCTCTTACTGAATTGTGGCAGGGCTTTAGGTGAGAACCATCTATTGGCAGTTTTTGCAGGGTCACCATAGGCAAGACGTTCAATGCTGACCCGTTGTCGGTCAGTACGCCCGGTACTACATACCCTTTGCAGTGGGTAGTGATGTTAAGGGCTTTGGTGGACCCTATTCCTCCCTCAGGGATCTTATCATCACTGAACGTTATATGATTATAGGTAGTGATATGCCCCACTATTATGTCCAGATTTGTCACAGAAATGTCCTGGGGCACAAAAGTTTGATTTAGTACTTTTAATAGCGTCTCTCGGCTGTGATCCTGGCCGGTTGCTTTCGTAGTTGTTCCACTACGTTGTACTCGCTATGTCTTAAGAACTTCAAAAATTCTTTGGCCTGGGCCTCAGTTACCTGCTCATTCATCTTTGGGGGAGGTTCTTCTCCAAATATCTGCGTGGGGCTAACTGCTGTATTCTTCCCCTTATCTTTTTCAGCTGCTTTCAAAGCCTCGGAGGAATAACATCTGCCGCTCCTTGTGAAATGGCCGGCCTCAACAACGTTTACATCGCTCTGGCTTTGTTGGTCTTTCAGCTAGGCTCTTTTACCTGACCATGTTCTAGTTTTTCTGGCGTGGTCACATTTACACCATAATTCCAGGGGGTTTGCCGCATATTTTTGAATGGGAATGGGGATGGTGCTGAAATGATGATCCTGGGACTTATCTTGCTGGTTTCTCCTTGGGAGGCACCTGCATTCCCCTGTCTGGGAGAGATGATAAAAGGTCTATCCTTCCCGTATTTAGATTTGGGGCTATCGTCATGTGTACGTCCGACCCCTTCTTTCCCATGGGTTCTTCGAAGAATTCTATTTGCTTTTCGTTCATTAATTGTTGTACCAATCTCTTGAACTCATCGCACTCTTGGATATCATGTCCTTTAGTCTGGTGGAATTCGCAATATGCTCCACATCCCTTCTGCCTTGTTATCATGCCTTTGTTGATCACACGGGCCATGCACAACTGTTGAAACACCCACCGTAAAGGAGATTTGATTTCTGACACATCATCCTTAATCCTCCTGGTAAAGTATTCTTCAATAACATTTACTCCTCTGCTCCCATGATTAGGCAGCGGGTTATTGGCTACACTCAGTTCTTCAAACTTCAATATCCAGAATCGATTAAATTCTGCACAAGTTTTTGAAAGCAAGGCAGTTCTCGGTAGGATATCCAAGGGTACCGCCGTGATAGTCGCAATGTGCGTTCGGATTATACCAAGAAGGGAAGGGCGGGTTGACAGGAGTAACGATGTATGGACGGACCAGGTCTGCTTCATACAACTGGGAATAAAGTTCTGAGTACGAAACAGGTAGGGGAGTGAAAGTTCTTCTCTCTTTCTTTTTTATGGGGATTCTCTCATCTCTTTGATTCGAGTGTTGTGTTTTTCCCACAGGTGCTTGTGGATGTGAGACTGTGAAGTTCTTCGGGGTGGTATAAGTGTTGGTGGCGTTTACTTCATTCCTCTTGCTATATTTCCGAGACCCTTCCCCGCCATCAATTCTACCACTCTTAATTGCCAATTCAAGGGACTCCCCAGTCCTGATTAAGTCAGCAAAGCACTGCGTTGTGTTATTACTGAGGCGATCAAAGAGTGCCCCTTTCAGAGTATTAACAAATAACGGCGTAATTTCATGTTCCGGGATGGGTGGCTGAATTTGGGCGGCCACTTCCCGCCACCTTTGGGTGTATTACCGCAGGCTTTCGTTGGACTTCTGCCCCATATTTTCCAACATAATTCTACTGGGGGTCATATCTGTTACACGCTTGTATTGCTCAGTAAATGCTCTTGACAGATCCTTTCATGTCTTAACATTTGCCTTGCTCAACTGGGTGTACCACCGTAACGCTGCTCCAGTTAGGCTGTCCTAGAAACAATGGATCAGTAGCTTTTCATCCTTAAAGTAGGCCGCCATCTTTCGACAGTACATTGTTATGTGTGCGGAAGGACACATGGTTCCATCGTATTTGTCGAACTCTGGCGTTTTAAATTTTGGCGGTAGGACAAGATCGGACACCAGACTTAAGTCGCTAGCGTCATTTCCTGATTCTTCATTAGATTGTAACGTTTTAAATTTTTCCTCCATGAGGCGAAACCTCTCCTCCCACTTTTTATCTACCTCGGTCCTGATCCTTTCAACCATGTTCAGGTCCGACACCTCTTCTTCATAGAGTACTTCAGCGTCGAGGGGTTGAGTTTCAGGTACTCCGATTTGAAAGCTAGATGACATTCCTGCAGGGTCGATATACGCCTTTCTAGTCGGGTTTGGTGCAGTTGGTTGAACCTTGTAGTGAGCTGGGGTACCCTCTGGCTCTTGAACGGTTTCTCCTTCCACTCTTTTTCCAAGACTCTTAGCCAACAATGCGGTTATGTCGGATACTATAGATGCTTGCGACTGCGCAGTCTGATCACTGAGGCTTCTTTGAGTCTCTTCAAGTCTTGTCTCGAGCTCTTTTTGCCCTTTTTCTAGACTGATTATCCTGTCTTCCATGAGCTTGCTTTGTAACCGGGTAAGGTATGGATGATGAATGATTGCGGGTTAACTACACACAACACCACAATATTCATAATGTTAATATGGTTGCAAGAAAATAGATGCATGTATAATGATGCGAATGTCATGATGCAATGCAAGAATGTATACAGATAAGGTACTGATTTCGCTGGTAATCACCCTTTTGAACTACTTCCACGGGAATTAAAGGGTCTAGATTACAACAGAGTTCGTGTTACAAAATAAAGATCCCTAATACAAAAGATCTAATTACAACACAGAGTCCTATAGATAAGCTCTAGCTCTATCTCCTAATTTTCCAATTGCCCTGAGTAGCTTGAGGAACCTGGGAGCTTCTTCCATTTCCGGGACTATGAAAGGTTAGAGTGTTTCAGCCTCGATGGCCAAATCATTCACATGCCTGGTGACTCACTGTATGTCCACCATCAGGTTTGCGTAATATTGGTCCCTATCCTATACCATCCGGGCAGCGTCACGCATTCTCTTTTGCCAATAGGTGTCCCCTCCGTCTGCAGCCTCCTCGAACACACTAATTCTTTCCTTGTAATCCTCAACAGTTTCTTCGAGGGATTTAATTCGTGCTCGTAACATGCCCACTTCACGCTCTCTTTCTTGCAGCTCAGCGAAGCTATTTCTCTGGCAGTACATTCGAAGGGAGTGTTCAACTTCAGCCACCTTTCCTTTTAATTCGCCATTCTGACTTTGGCTTTGCTCCAAACTTTGAATAGTGTCATCGTACAGTTTTTGCATCTCTAACAGTCTATTTCGGCTACTCATGGACTTTCTTTTCCATACGGCGACGCTTTGTCTCTCATGATGGATAGCTTGTTTTCCCTTGCTGATTTCTTGCCTGAATCTTTCCTTTTCTTGATCAATGGCCTTCTTGGCGGACCATTTTTCTTCCTCCATAGCCAACCGGCAGCTTTCCATCTCTTTCTCGATCGCTCTCTTGCTGACTTCTCGTTCTTCTTCCACGAAACGGATACCATTCATTCTTTCTCTTTCCACGACTATGAAATGACTCCGGCTGGCCTTCTGTATTTTTGCTTGTAGTATAAGGGCATCTTTTTGATAAAGAGCATTTTTGTCGTTCAAATCTGCATTTAATTTCTTCAACTGCCTAATGATCCCGTCCAGTTCATCAACCTTTAAGCTTGCCTTATAGAGCTCGTTCATATGTTGAGTCTGTTGGATGTCCATTTTCTTTTTAATTTCTTCGAGTTCATTCCTTAAGATGTCAGCTTCAGACGGTACCACCCTTGTAAGCTCTTCAAGTGACACTGCTGGTCCTTGATCAGATTCGAGAATCACATTATTAACCCTCAAACATCTCCAAAGATCGTAGTCTGGGGTAGTCATGTGCTCGGTATCTCCTTCCATCCTGATCCGGTAACAATGGTCCCAGGCCCTCATGATGGTCTAAATTTTTCCTTTGAACTCCCCTTTGAAAAGAAATTCAGTTTGGCTTAACCCGGCGGTATTGGGAATGAACTGTCGTGATCCGAACTGTCGAGACACTAAAAGCGGAGCACAAGCGATCCCTCCGTGCAATCCCAACATCATCAGCCAGTTGAAGTCACCACAACTGTATAGAAAATAATTAACATTACCGAGCCATGGGACCCTCCATGCTATGTCTTCGTCTTGAATGTTCCTGAAGAAACTAGTCCACATTTTTGTTTTCAAATCTCCTTGCCATTCCTTTGCTAAGTACTCCTGTAAAGGCGAAAAACCTTGGAAGGATATCCTCGGCAGGACCCTCGTCGGTGTCTTCCACATGTGACTCTGAATCCATACCTGTAACAGCTGTGCGCATCCTCGAAAACGTCCTTCTTCATGTTTTCGGCTAGCATTTAAGGAAATGAAAGTCTCGACCAAGATTGCTGGTACTGGGTTTGCTTTTCGTTTTACCCGCTCAAACAAGTCCAGAATGGCTATATCAATGTTCCCGAGTACTCTTGGAAAGATCACCAAGCCATATATTCCTAAGGCGAATAGGTCTATTTTCTTTGCCTCGTCTTGATGCGTCGGTATGATGTCTCGAATACTTTCCCATGCAAAAACTGTATTGTCTCCTCGGATCTGAAGTAGACCATTAACCCAATCGTCACTCATTCCCGCAAAGGTTTTGAGCTACGCAGTGTAATTCTGATTCCTCGGAGGCTTCGCGTAGATCCAATCTTCCTGAATGTTCTTCTGGTTAAGTAAAGCAGTGTATTCTTCTACTGTAGGCATCATGTCCTGCCCATTGAAGGTAAAGCAGCAAAAAGCCGGATTCCAGAACTGGACTATAGCTCAGAGTAGGGGCTGGTTAACCCGAACATATAACAGCTGTGCAATGTCGCCATAACTATCGCAGAACAAGTCTTGTAGTCTTCGGTCCCATCTTTTCCAAATGCTTTGAAGATCCCATAAGTCGTTCTGTTGGAGACTCACATAGGTGTACCCTGCTATTACGCATTCGTTCGGCAAACTGTACCCTTGGGTTTTCTGGTTGACCTCTGACCAATGTCTGACTGACAAATTAAGCTCTTCTTTCCTAAGACAACTTTTTTCCATGGTGAAAGACTTTATGATCAGGCAAACCACTTGATCCAGTACCTTTATGTGATGCAAATGTGTGATGTATAAAAAAAACAAAAGCGAAAAGAAAACAAGTCAGTACCAGGTAAAATTAATAAATATATAAATAAAAAGACAAAATTAAACAGAATAAACACACAAAACAACCCTATTTATCCCGTCTAAAACCTAAGGTTATCCGCATGGCTCTAAATGGGTAGGTTTCTATGTATTCTCTACATGCAGTCTTGGTTCTAGGAGGTACCCGAATTGTCCTTGTTGTCCTCTACTAAGAGTAGCAAGGCCCCCAATCATCACCCATTATAGGCTCCTTTCAACCGGGTTCAATTCAGGGGGACCCATTCGCTTATGCCCGTACGAAGGAACAATATCCTTACGAAAGCATAAGGTACTCGAGCCCCGAAGGTACTTGCTAGGCCCATACGGGAGAACGATATCTCCACGAAAGCATTAGCGTTTTCCCCCCACTTAAAAACGGGTTTATATGCCATATTTTAAATGCGTTAAAATAAACGCGCAATTATAACCGAATGTTAATTTAATAGTCACTTTAATCCGGAACTTCCAATATTAGTAAAGCGGTAATTATTTTAAAAGCTTGACTCTCATTTGTTTTTGAAAAACAAAAAATTGTCCCCAGCGGAGTCGCCATCTGTAGCGATGTCCCTTTTTTATCGCTAAAAAAAGCGTTTTCGAAGTGTTTGTGATTTTTTTTATATAAAATATTTATTCCGTAGGGGTTTTGAAAACATCATATGTTATTAAAAATTGGAGTCGCCACCGGCCACTTAGGTAGGCCGGACACCATAAAACCAGAGATTTAAAGATTATTGGGTTCAGGAGTCGGTTACGGATGGGGAAGGATTAGCACCCCCACACCGCCCAAAATTGGTACTTTAATAATTACCGCTTTATTGATATTGGATTTTTCGGATTAAAGTGACGATTAATTTAAAATTCGATTATAATTGCGAATAAATTTTAAGGGCCCCGTTATCCGAGAGTAAACGCCCAACCACTATCACTACGCCTGATACTAGCCCCGTTTACGCTCAAATAAAAGGGCACCGCATTAACAATTTATATATCATATGCAATCTTAATGGAAAAAATATAAAACATGGCAGATAATTTAAAGACAGTAAATATTCACATAAAAGAATACTAATCTAACATAAATAAAATACGTAATTAAAACACACATATACATATCGAGCTTAATAGTAGATAAACACAGATTTAACATGTCACGATAACAAGGCATGAATAAATACATGTATAGACAAAAGCATATATTTCAAGAAGGCATACATATTAGAAATAAAACACATTTCAACTCATATAAAGCAATATATTATATATAAAAAGAAAATATACTAACACGTAACCTAAAAGCCAAGAAAGCATACGATACGTACTAAAATACGAAATATGTTGTGTACGAGCCAACTAGAACATAACATGCTTATTACGAATAACCGAACAAAAAGATACATAACCATCATAAACTTAACACACATATACATGTAAACATGAAAATACAAGGCAAATACGAGGGATATATAATAAGGCAAAAAACTACATCAACATATACGATTATAATACGAACATGAATATTTACATGGAAACAGGACTGAAATTAAAAGAAATAAACATTAGTGGCAGAAATTAAAGGATAATAATATGCAATTTAAGGACGAAAATGCAAACAATACCAAACTTGAAAGGACTGAAACTGTAATTAGACCATGGGGCAGACTCGAAATGAAAATTTCAAAAATACGGGATGGTTAAATGGGTAATTTTACCATTTAAAAACTGATTCGGTGTAATTTAGGGACTAGATTGCAAGCTTTTGAAATATCAGGGGGACTGGAATTGTAATTATACCATGCGGCGAGACAGAAGTGAAAATATCAAAAACGCGGGGGGATTTATTACGTAATTTCCCCATTTCACGAAATAATAACACCTATAAATCCCTATTTTTTTGGCCGGACTCAAATTTTCTCATTTCATTTCATTTTTTAGTTTTTATAATAACCTTCGTTCTTTATTTTCTCTCAATTCTCCCTGATAAACCCAGAATCCGGCGGTCAGCCGTCGTATTCTCCGCCGCCGGCCGCCGCTAACCGGCACCGACGAGCCTCAAAAAACACACCAAAATAACCCTTACCTTACCCTCGACACAAATCCTAACTTGGATTCGAAGAAAAAGCCTTTATACAGCCTAGATCTAAGAAATACGAAACATAAAAACCCTTTTTTTTGTTTTCAACCCAGAACGAAGCCACAAAGGGGTCTCTCACTCCTTTCAGTTCACCACGTTCGGCTTGGGAAAGCCGAAAAGGCTTATCACTGGTGAGGGAAGATCCACCGACAGCGATGGTAACGACTTCTAACCCTCTTTTTTTATTTTACTACGTATCTTTTTGTATATGCATGCAACAAAGTGAAAAAAAAAGAGAAGAGTATTACCACTGAAGACTGACTTTTTTGTATTTTTTCTTTCGATTACAACTTGGCTCTTTCGATTACAACTCGTTGACTCTTTTCGATTACAACCTCTCATTACAAAATGTTTGTTTCGTACATATATGCCTGTCTTTTGGTTGGTACAAGTAATATAATATTTCTTTTTCAGATCTGGATTGCTAACTGACATAACATTTCTTTTATTGCTTTTTTGACATGTCTGAGCGCGGTGGTTGAAGATTGGCATGGTGAAGCATGGTGGCGGTGTGGGGGCTCTGTCGTGTTTTCGGCCGTTAGATCAGATCTGATCTAACGGTCGGGCTGGCTTGAAGGACGAACGGCCCAGATAAAGCCTCGATTGGTGAAACGGCTCCAGATCGTGACACGTGTGGCTCAGCAGTCGAGGGGTCAGAGCGCATGGGGCTCACGCACGCGTAGGATATCGAGGAGTCCGCGCGTGGCACTCGAACGGTCCAGACGTGTAGTACATGCGGCTGGCAGATATTTTTTCTTGGCTGGATCGTGGCCGTTGGATCAGATCTTGATCCAACGACCCATAGTCATCTGCACCAAAATAAATAGAATTAAATAGGTTTTGGGTTTGGGCCAACCGGACCTTGTAATAATATTAGACTTGTAATTGGACTTGGACTGGCAATTTATTTATTTTGGTTTAATATATATATATTTTTTCATCTTATATTAGCCCAATAATAATAATATTAGTATTAGTTATAACAGCAATACACATACAACAATACATACGTATATACCTATGCAAACGTTGATTAATATAACATACTAGCATACATACATATATAATCATACATATAATTAACATGACATCTACACACATTATCCGTAAAACAAATATGCTCGTACTAACTATAGATACATGCGTGACACACATATCGTTAATACGTATACATACATAGTTTATAATATACATGTACACATATTAATAACACTCATACACATAATAAACATATAATATAATATAATACAATGTATACATGCAACACAATACCGTTAATACGTATACATACATAGTACATGCACACATATATTAATAACACTCATGCACATAATAAACACATAATATAATACAATGTATACATGCAACACTAATATACTAATGATTATACTAATATGTATTTACAGACCAGATAAAAATGAGTGATTACACCTAGCCATCTGCGGACAATCACGTCTCCAATGATCATGCAAACTATAACTCCAAGATATACCATGTATAGCCCAACACTGTCCCGGATGACGTTTCCCACAACGCCTACAATCAGGTACTCCAGCATAGGTGTTCTGACCCTGCTGTCCATGCCCGACATAACCTCTACCACGTCTCTAATCAGGATGATACTTCTTTTCTTGATTTTTCTTGAGCCTACCTCCTCCAACTTTCGGATCAGTAACTCTCTTGCCAAAACTCGAGCCCCTAGAACGAGAAGACAAACCCAAGTTTTGCTCAATATCCTTGGCTCGGCTAACCAAGACATCAAAATCAATATAGTCTGAAGCCAACATATAGGACTTAACATCCTTGACCAAACCATATCAAAAATGATGACATCGCTATCGATTATTAGGAACCAACTCAGGTGCATACTGGCTCAATTAGAAAACTAAACCTCATACTCTAAAACAAACATATTGCCTTGGACCAAAGACATAAACTCACGCTTCTTTTCATCCTAGTATCGAGTACCCAAATACTTCCTCCGAAAAGCAAAATTGAAGAATTCCCACGTTACATCCTCATGTGCCATTCCTGCTATAGTGGTAGTCCTCCAACTATAGGTATCTCTTTGAAGCAAAGATACGATGCAACCCAACTTACACACATCCATGCACTCTATTTGACCAAGAATTCTCTTGGTACTCGCAAACCACTCTTTAGCTTCCTCGAGAACTAAACCACTACACTTAGAACCTCCCAAACTATGCACACGCTCCAACGAAAGTCCTGTATTAACAACTACTGCAGGTGTTGTGCCTAAACATGCACTACGGCCACAATTGCCTAAAAAGCTCCAGTCATATCCTGGATCAACAACGTCATATCCCCAAAGACTGGACCAGGTGAAACTGGCAGCGCTTGCCCAGCATCCACTCTAGCTGGCGGATTAGGAGGGGAAAGAGGCAACCCCTTAGGATGCACTTTCTCACCCTCAACTCCATGCCCACCGACAACATTATTCACATTCGACCTAAGCTCTCGTCTCGGTGGCATTCTCAAAAATATGTATTTATAGCATGTAAACATAACCAAAAACATAATTAGGCTAGCTTCAAGCAAGGATCCAAGATGTTCACATTTCAAAAACAAAACCCTTTTACACTTGTAGTAATAAGGCAATGTGTCCCCAAAACTTTACCCCTAAACATCACACTTCAGTCATGAAATCATATAATCAAACAACGTGCATGTCATACAATAATCAACAACTATCAACCATGTCACAAACAAACACGACTTACCTCCCAACTTTTGTAAACCTGGCTCTAAGTAACCCCCTTGACCCGGCCTAGCCGTCAAGACTAAATCAAGGACGTCACATTAGGTTTGCCAAAGCAAACCCAAACTAATAACATAAACTGGTCCATTTTCTTTCCTTTTTATCTTGCCTAGAAGCTTAATTAACCCTAAGGTATGCTGCAAAATAGCGAAAGACGAGATAAGCATTAAATTTGCAATGCTAAACACTTTTGGGACCAAAATGTAAATTCTATAAATTAAAAGACTAAATTGCAAATTGACATTACCATCCTTTAATTAGATTCATTGCATGCCTCTGTGTGAATTTTCATCAAATTTGGATCACAATATTATCATCAATTGAGCATTACAAAAACAATGACCAAATTGTAAAGAATCCAGAATACAACATGAAAATACTAGAATTAATTAACACCATATCGATACATGTGATAAGTGTTCAAAAGTACTATTTTTATTACCCTTTTTACTCATATTATTGTTAGACTTAGGCTCATATTAGTTGCATAAGTAGCCATTCATGCATTAATCCATGTTTCCTTCTATCGTTGAGCTTGATTACATAACTTGGTAGTTTTTGTGGGAAAAGATGCTGCTTTGGTGTGTATATACAGGATCACTTGCCAAAGCAAGGCTAGAGCTAGTTGCCAGGGCAATACATGAAGGAGATGCCGAACTAGTTGCCAGGGCAATAGATGAAGGAGACGCCGAGCCAGTTGCCAGGGCAATTGTCGACAAAGAACAAGGTGATATGGTAGTCGAAATTGATGACTAGACAAGCCCAAGATGACGTGGAGCAAAGCTAAATCCCAAAGGAATTTGATTTCCATGAAGAGATTAAAGAAGAATTAAATTCCAAGAAGATAGGAGAAGTTCTAGAAGGAATAAAATTATAATAAAGAATTATATTCTTTAAAGATAATTTAATTCCAACTTAACTTCCTCCTCAAAGAAGGACTTTGACCTAGCCCTATAAATAAGAAAGGAATTTCGACAACTCCAAGAGAGCAAGAGGAGAGAAAGCATCTAGGGCAAGGAAGATTTCGACAAGCCTTTTTCTTCATCCTTTTCTTTCTTGTTCAATTATGTTCATGCTAGGGATTCTTTATCTTGTGTTTCTTTGGAACCTAGCCATGAACTAAATCTATTTGGCTATGGTTATTGTGTTTTGTGGTTGTGAGAAACTATTGGATTTTGTTTAGGTAATAAGAGTTTGCACATTTCTATTCAAGGTTTATTCATTCTTGGTTCTTATTCTTGTTTGCGAGTGAATTGGGAGAGGATCTCGTAACTTCATCTAATTATCTAATATCGGGAGAGTTAGATTCAAGAAACGAAAGAATATGATCTTTATTCAATCTATTGATGGTGAAGATTAATCCGGCTTAGGAATAAGTCAAGGATTTCAACGGCTAAGAGGAGCGCAAGATTGGTTGTTGTTCACCCTTGATTCACGCAGGGATGTATTATCAAGGCATGCACAAGTAGCTGGAGTTTCGACTTAGGGATAAGAAGAAACCATTGAAGAACGCTCTGCCGAACCTTGAAGGTTGCTGCCCAGACGCCCAAGTAGTTGCCCAACTAGTCGCCCAGGCAACCATCGATTAGTTGCCAAGGCAACCCCGTTGTGCAAGTTGCCACAGAAACTGAGTTGCCCGTGCACTCTTTTACCAAGACGATCCAATCGGCTATCACACCTCAACTCACGATAACCTGGCCTATCTCTCTTATTTGATCTCATCTATTCTTTTACTTTATTGCTTTCTAGATTAGTTATTAGTTAAAACTCCTATATTCCTTTATTTGTGTTTTTACTTTTTTCAGTGCAAGAGACTAGATTCTTGAAGTGGCACCAGTCCCTGTGGAGACGATATCTTTTATACTATAACTTGCAACGTGTATACTTGCACAATTGCGTAGCACTTATTATGCGCAACAAGTTTTTGGCGCCGTTGTCGGGGATTGGCAATAGCGACTTTGTTTTTATTTTCTTGCACTTTCTTTTTACTTTTCTTGTTTAAGATTCAAAGGGCTAACAAACTTTGGTTTTGCATTGGTATATGACCAGGGCAAGACCAATTACACCAGAATATCCCTTTGATCTAGAAATCGAATGAACCTTACAAAGACATAGACGAGGGATAAGAGTAGCAATGGCTAATCAAGACGGCAATATGAATCAAGATATTCCAGTTGGAGGATGAGTGATTCTTGCACGAAACAGAACTATTCGAGACTATCTTGAAGAAGATCTTGATGGACTTAACCCAGGAGTTGTCGCACCTAAAATTGAAGCCGACCACTTTGAGTTGAAACCGATAATGTTTAATATGATCAACACAATTGGTCAATTTGGCGGCTCAGCAACTAAAGATGCACGACAACATCTTAAATTTTTCCTCAAGATTTGCAACTCGTTCAAAATACACGGAGTCACCCCTGATGTTTTACGATTAAGATTATTCCCCTATTCACTGAGGGATAGGGCGAAAGCATGGTTGAATAGCATTCCTGCCGGATCAATAAGATCTTGGACCGATCTTTGTCGTGATTTCCTTGCTCGGTTTAATCCTACAAATTTGACTGATAAGCTTCGTAACGACATTACTTCATTTTGGCAGGCAGATGATGAATCCATGTACGAGGCTTGGGAACGATATAGAGAACTTCTACACAAATGCTCCTTACATGGATTCCCGGTGTGGACTCAAGTAACAATGTTTTACAACGTCGTGAATACACCAACAAGGATGATGCTAGATGCCTCGGCAAACGACATACTCCTAGATAAGTCGCCGGAGGAAGCAATGCAAATTCTAAACAGGCTGGCCAATAATGATTGTCAATTCCCCTCTACTATAAGAGGAGGAGTTAGACGCCAAGCCACAATACATGAACTAGGATCATCGTATTCAATTTCGGCATAATTGGCCACTTTAACCAAGATGGTCCAGAACATGCAAAAACCAAACAACACACATGAGGTCAAGGTAATGGATTCTGTTTGTGAGTTATGTGGTGATAACCATGATTCTTCTAAATGTATGCAGAATCCGAAATCCAGCCTCTATGTGGGAATTACAATCGGAACAACAATGTGATGTCCAATACATACAATTCAGCTTGGAAGAAGCACCCTAATTTTTCATGGAGTAATCCCAACGATGCTCTAAACCAGAACAATCAGAATGCACAAGCATCGGGATTCCAACAGAATATGCCACGGCAACAATTGCAGCAGCAACAACCGACAACATCTAGTTCTTTGGAAAATTCTCTAAATGCTTTTATGATGAAAACTGAATCTTATATGGCTGAGAATAGTAACTTCATAAAAAGAACTGATGCTTTTATTAACAGAACCGAGATAAGATTGCAAAACCAAGAGGCGGCAATCAAATCATTGGAAAATCAAGTCGGACAGTTTGCTCAAAATTTGAATACTAGACCGCAAGAAGGTTTACCTAGCGATACTGAAATCGCAAGAGGAACTGGCCATGAGCAATGTAAGGCGATCACCACTAGAAGTGGCCAACAACTTAGAGAGGCTCAAGTCCGCTCATCAAACAAAACTCCACAAAAGATCAAGACGAACCTAGCAGCAAAGCCTCATATGCTGAACCAGGAATTGCCGCGGCAACCGACAATAAGCATGCCTCGGCAACCGACGATAAAGATGCCTCGGTAACTTGTGATTAGCATGCCTCAGCAACTTGTGATAAGCATGCCTCGGCAACCCCAAATTATAATGCCTCGGGAACTCCAGTTGTCCCGGCAATGCCATCAATCAGGTTCCAAACCAATGAAAGGATCGAAGATATCTGACTTCCACCACCATTCCCACAAAGGTTGAAGCGACAAAAGCAATAATATCAATTCAAGAAGTTTCTTGATATCCTAAAACAAGTCCACATCAACTTGCCATTGGTGGAAGCAATTGAACAAATGCCAAACTATGCAAAGTTTCTTAAAGACATTGTGTCCAAGAGAACAAGGCTAGGAGAGTTTGAAACAGTTGCCGCAACAGAGGGATGCATGGAAATGTTGCACAATCGTATGCCACCTAAGTTGAAGGATCCCGGAAGTTTCACAATACCTTGTTCCATTGGAAAGCACTATGTCGGGAAAACATTATGCGACCTTGGGGCTAGCATAAACTTGATGCCTAAATCGGTTTTCCAGAAACTAGGAATCGAGAAGGCAAGACCTACAACAGTTATGCTACAACTAGCCGACAGATCCTACGTGCATCCAGAGGGAAAAATCAAGGACATACTGTAAAAGTTGATAAATTTATTTTTCCCACTGACTTTATTGTTTTGGATTGTGAAGCAGATGAGCATGCACCTATCATTCTCGGGAGACCATTCCTAGCAACAGGGAGAACCTTGATCGATGTTGAAGAGGTAGAACTCACAATGAGGGTGAATGACCAGCAAGTTAAACTAAATGTGTTCCAAACACTAAGGCATGCCGATGATCTAGAAGAATGCCAACTTCTTCATGCCACGGCAAAGTTTAACTTCGACGAGGAATTTAGTTGCCTCGACAACTACATTGCTGATCAAGAGGAACCTGAGGAGTATGAAGAACCGGTCAATGAGGAACAACAAGAAAAGGAAAATTGGCTAGTCAATCGACCAGGAAAAGAAGTTGATCTAAATGTTGATGTTGCACAAAAAGGCAATAGGGAGGAGGATGCGGATCTAGAGATATGCGATGCATTCCCGAATGAACAACTTTTAGTTGCCTCTGCAACCATGGATACGCACGCCTCGGCAACTCTCGACGCCGTAACAGCCTTTGACGCGCACGCCTTGGCAGTTTTGGGAGCAGTCGCCACGGCGGCACATGCCTCGGCAATACCCTGGTACGCGAATTTAGTAAATTTCCTTGTTTGTGGTATTTTACCTTATGGCATTACTCACCAAGGGAAGAAGCGGTTCTGCCATGATGCTAAGCATTACTTTTGGGACGAGCCTCTTTTGTTTAAACAATATGCAGATCAGGTTATACGCCGAAGTGTCCCTGAAGAAGAGCAACAGAATGTACTCCGGCAATGCCATTCTTCACCCTATGGAGGACATTTTGGAGGAACTCGTACCGCGGCCAAAGTTTTGCAATCCTATTTGTATTGGCCAACATTGTTCAAAGATGCCCAAGACTTTTACAAGCAATGTGATCGTTGCTAGAGGACGGGCAATATCTCTAGACGACATGAGATGCTGCTCCAGAACATCATCGAGGTGGAATTGTTCGATGTATGGGGGATCGATTTTATGGGACCTTTCCCACCTTCATTCGGCAACCTCTACATTCTACTTGTCGTCGACTACGTGTCTAAATGGGTTGAGGCAGCTATAGTTCCCAACAACGATTCCAAAACCATGCAACGGTTCTTGCAGAAAAACATATTTACACAGTTCGGGATGCCTAGAGCAATTATCAGTGACGAAGGCAAGCATTTTGACAACAGGCTTATTGCCAAGATGTTGCAACGCTTCGGCGTATTAGACAAGATCGCCACTGCATATCACCCATAAACCAACGGGCAAGCAGAAATTTCCAACTGGAATTGAAGGGTATACTCGAGAAAGTTGTAAATCCCTCTAGGAAGGATTGGTCATTAAGACTAGATGACGCGCTTTGTGCATATCGCACTGCATTCAAAACACCCTTAGGTATGTCCCTCTTCCGACTTGTCTATGGAAAAACATGCCATCTACCGGTGGAAATCGAACACAAGGCATATTGGGCAATCAAGACCGTGAATATGGATTGGGAAAGTGCCGGACAAAAGTGTTTGTTGGACCTCAACGAGATAGAAGAATTCCGTGCACTGGATTATAACAATGCACGAATCTACAAGGAGAAAACAAAGCAATGGCATGACAAGAAACTATTGTCGTGGCAATTCATGCCAGGGCAACTAGTTCTCTTATTCAATTCTCGGCTAAAACTTTTCCCGGGAAAGCTGAAATCAAGATGGTCGAGACCATTCGAAGTTGTCAAACCATTATCCCATGGTGCCGTGATAATCAAGTCCATCACTTACAAACATGAATTCAAAGTTAATGGACAAAGATTGAAGCACTACAATGGTGCCCATGTGGAACGTAACAAAGAAGTGGTCAACTTAGGAGATGCATGAGCATGCTCTCCCTTCAATATTTTATTTTTATTTTTTTAAATTTTGTCGAACTATTTATTTTTTATTTTTTTATTTTTTTGATTATTTGTTTTTTAGGATAGATTTATTTTCTTTTGTTTTATCTTTCTTTAAGTTTAAGAATCCCTCTACACATCTTTATTTATTTTCTTTTATTAGTTTATCTTTAATTTTAATCCTTATTTGATTTGTCTTTGAATTGTAGGAAAAGAGTTCAAGATAAAGAGGAATTTTGATCCAAGAAGGAAAACATCTTCAACAAGGAAATTAATGGGCTGAATCTAAGGCTTATATAAAGCCTCCAACTTACCCTAATTAAACCCCCTTGCCGTCACCCTCTCCCTAAACCAAAACCCTCTTTTTCGTCTTCCCCTAATCCCACCCACCATATTTACCACCTATCTTTCCTATAAAACCCATCACCCTTAACCTATTCCTACTTTTTATCTTGCAACTCTTTAGTTTCTTTTATTTTCTTTTATTTGTTTCTACAAAACTCACAACCAAGATCATCTATGGCATCCAAAATTAATTTTTTAGTTCATCCAAGTTCCTCCGAAGAACCAAGATACAAGAAGTTTTCTACACCGGTGGTTCAAGAAAGATTTCACTCCAAGTTTGAAAGCCGGAAGATTTATGAAGAACAAGGCTTTGAATATTCCAACTCTCATCAAGATTTCAGCCTTGAACCATTCATCTTCGAGAGGATTGCACATCAAAAGTGGCAAATCTTTTGCCATCAATCGAAACCAGGCAACATCTCATGGGTAAGAGAATTCTATGCTCACTCACCTAACCCGGATAATCCTTATGTTTTTGTTCGTGACAAGGCCATACTCATAAGCCCCGAAAACGTCAACACCTTTTACGGGCTTTACATTGAGAAGGACGAGCATCAAGCCTTCGTTGATCAAATCACGCCCAAGCAACTCGACAAGGTGCTTCAAGAACTCACTCAACCGGGAACTCATTGGAACGACGGTAAATACAAGGGCACGGTAAATCGCCTTCAGCTTAAACCTGAGGCAAAACTATGGAATAAGTTTGTTAAAAATCCTTTAATACCCACTACACACAATACTACCGTTGATATACCACGTCTTTTGCTCATACATTCTATCTTGCATAATCGCATCATTAACATTGGAGAAATTATTTGTGATGAGATTTTTGTATGTAGCTCAAAAGATAAGGGTTCTCTTTTCTTCCCTTGCTTAATTTCTAATCTTTGCAAGGAGATGCATGTCCCAAGTGAGTCCACCGATGAAAAGGCCCTACCAAAGTCCGGTTGGAATCAAGCACAAATCTGAAAGCTAATGGGAGAGGCACTGGGAAAATCCTCAAGGCCTCTAATTGCCGTAGCAACTCATGCCGCCCCGGCAATCCCTAATGCCCAAGAACCTAACGCCCGGGCAACTCGGCCATCAACCCCGGGAAACTTTGAAGCACTCTTGCAACCATTGGTGAGCCACCTAAGGCAAATTGAAGACCGGCAAATAATGTTCATGCGGTACATGAAGGAGCACAACAATGCCATCACCCAAGTCATCCTAGAAAAGTACCCGGACAATCGCGTGCCGTTCCCAATCTTTCCTGCCGAGATCCTTGCCCCGACAACCAATGAAGCAGTCGCCACAACAACCGCCACAGATGATGTCGCAGCAACCTACATCATGCCTGCACAAGCAGATGCCCCGGCAACCAACCCTGAAGATGCCACGACAACCAAAGCTAAAGACATCATGGCAACCACTACAAAAGCCAAAGGTAAAGCACCTATGCCCGAATCAACTCCTACAGAATCATTGTCTAATTTTCCAGATTCGGACGAGTCCTCCATTGCACCAACAAAGACCGCACCAATTGAATCCTCCAAGTGAAAAGCCAATGACATTGATGAAGAGGACGATGAGGACAACCCCGTACGAGGATCGATTCCACCACCGACAACAAGAAAACAACCATCGCGTTCAAGCAAGAGAATCAAGACACCGACCAAAAGGAAACTAATCATCCACGATGATGAACTCTCGGAATAAGTCTTCGTTTGCATTTTATTTTTTGTTATTTTTATTTAATACATGCATTGAGGACAATGCCTCACTCGAGTTTGGGGGGAATTGTTATTAGTAGTTACCATGTTTAGTTACATTCATCTTAAGTATTACATTTAGGATACATAAATTGCTTGCCATGCCTTTAGTTGGAATAAGAATTGCTTAGATTTGATGAATATCCGATGATGACTTGCCAATGCACTTAATTGATAGAATTTTTATTCTAGGATAACCATGGAAAAACTTAGAATTTTACTATGATGCTAAATTTGATGAAACACTGTTGTGGTTTGATTGATTTAAGGAAGTCTAGTGAACTTAGGTTGATAATTAACAAATTGGGGGATTAGAATAAAAATTGGATGAATGCTAGAGGTGCCCGAAATTGGCTCTAGCATGTGCTAAAAAAATTGATCACTAGAGGTGCCCGAAACTGGCTCTAGTATGTGCTAAACAAATTGATGGCTAGAGGTGCCCGAAACCGGCTCTAGTCGAATAAACTAAAAACAAAACACTAGAGGTGCCCAAAACTGGCTCTAGTTAAAACATGTTAAAAAGAACCCAATGAAGTAATTTGAAAACCTCTTGTTTGCATAGAATATGAAAAATCAACTAGCACACAATTTCGCACACACTCACAAGCATTATAGTTTGATTCCAAGAAACTCCTAAGTTTTCCGAAAAATAAAAAGCCAATCATACTTTGTTCCTCGGTTCTGAGAATTGAAATCAAGTTCAAAGCTAAGTTTGTGAAAATTGAAGTCTTGGCAGGTAATTATTAGTTTGCATTGCTTGAGGACAAGCAATAGTTCGAGTTTGGGGGTGTGATAAGTGTTCAAAAGTAACTATTTTTCTTACCCTTTTACTCATATTATTGTTAGACTTAGGCTCATATTAGTTGCATAAGTAGCCATTCATGCATTAATCCATGTTTCCTTCCATCGTTGAGCTTGATTACATAACTTGGTAGTTTTTGTGGGAAAAGATGTTGCTTTGGTGTGTTTTGTGTGTATATGCAGGATCACTTGCCAAAGCAAGGCTAGAGCTAGTTGCCAGGGCAATACATGAAGGAGATGCCGAGCTAGTTGCCAAGGCAATACATGAAGGAGACACTGAGCTAGTTGCCCAGGCAATTGTCGACAAAGAACAAGGTGATATGGTAGTCGAAATTGATGACTAGACAAGCCCAAGATGACATGGAGCAAAGCTAAATCCCAAAGGAATTTGATTTCCATGAAGAGATTAAAGAAGAATTAAATTCCAAGAAGATAGGAGAAGTTCTAGAAGGAATAAAATTATAATAAAGAATTATATTCTTTAAAGATAATTTAATTCCAACTTAACTTCCTCCTCAAAGAAGGACTTTGACCTAGCTCTATAAATAAGAGAGGAATTTCGACAACTCCAAGAGAGCAAGAGGAGAGAATTTTCGACAAGCATCTAGGGCAAGGAAGATTTCGACAAGCCTCATTCTTTATCCTTTTCTTTATTGTTCAATTAGGTTCATGCTAGGGATTATTTATCTTGTGTTTTTTTGGAACCTAGCCATGAACTAAATCTATTTGGCTATGGTTATTGTGTTTTGTGGTTGTGAGAAACTATTGGATTTTGTTTAGGTAATAAGAGTTTGCACTTTTCTATTCAAGGTTTATTCATTCTTGGTTCTTATTCTTGTTTGCGAGTGAATTGGGAGAGGATCTCATAACTTCATCTATTTATCTAATATCGTTTAGGTAATAAGAGGAGCGCAAGATTGGTTGTTGTTCACCCTTGATTCACTCAGGGATGTATTATCAAGGCATGCACAAGTAGCTAGAGTTTCGACTTAGGGATAAGAAGAAACCATTGAAGAACGCTCTGCCGAACCTTGAAGGTTGCTGCCTAGACGCCCAAGTAGTTGCCCAACTAGTCGCCCAGGCAACCATCGATTAGTTTCCAAGGCAACCCCGTTGTGCAAGTTGCCACGGCAACTGAGTTCCCGTGCACTCTTTTACCAAGACGATCAAATCGGCTATCACACCTCAACTCACGATAACCTGGCCTATCTCTCTTATTTGATCTCATCTATTCTTTTACTTTATTGCTTTCTAGAATAGTTATTAGTTAAAACTCCTATAATCCTTTATTTGTGTTTTTACTTTTTTCAGTGCAAGAGACTAGATTCTTGAAGTGGCACCAATCCCTGTGGAGACGATATATTTTATACTATAACTTGCAACGTGTATACTTGCACAATTGCGTTGCACTTATTACGCGCAACAACATGCTTGCATATTATCGGTACGAGTCAACATGGCCTACTCGTATTGGTACGGTTGTTCGAGTATCGATCCTTATTGCACATTTTAAAATTAGGGAATCTATTAGCTAAAACCCGTATCAATATGATACCATGCGTACCGATCCTAATATAAATTTCCTCAAGGCATACTGATACAATGGCTACTCATACCGATACCCCTATATTATTTTTCCCCAAATTGAGCCGTATTAGACCCCGCATACCGATCCCTAGGGAACCCATATCGAAACGACTAGGCCTATAATAACCTCTTGGCCAAACATATGACACTTAGGCTCAATCTAACTAGCTGCAAACAATATACAAACATCACATAACATATTTAACATCATATCCACAACCAATTAAGCATGCTAGGGAAACATTCAATCCATAGCAAATCATTCCAAAGATCCTATAGGCATGGTCTCTACCCAAGCATGCAAAACTCATCTCAACCCCTCGAATCAAACCATATAGCCACATACATGTCCAAAATACTAAATGAAACATGTCCAAAACACAAAGTAAGCAAACAACCCTCTCAATTACAAAGTGGTCACGTTGCCCTTTTACTACTATAAGTTCGTTTATTAGAATTATACTTGAAATAACTCGCTTCTTGGATTCCTCTTCCTTGCTTGCTGCCTCAAAAGATTACTTTCCTGCATTGACGAGGAAAGAGAGCGTAAGCATATAATGCCTAGTGAGGGGTGCTCTAAGACCACTCATCAATTCATTTAAACCATTTGAATCAAACCACTTTGTAAACATCATGCTTAAACATCTCATGCCCTTTTACCTTTGTAAAACATGCATATTAAACCATATGCAAAACATGTATCATGGATCTCATGCATAATCCCATATGCAAAAACCTTAATTTAAGCCTCCCACGTGCTTATTCATCAAATAGCAAAGCTTAAAGAACAAAACATGTATAAATCTCATTTTACAGAACATATTTATCCATCATGATACATTAATTCATTTATTGGCTTTCAAGTGAAAATAGAACATTATCTTTATCAAAACACATCGGATGCACAGATTTCACAAGCGGTTCCTTTGACCACTTCACATACATCCATAGCTGGAGCAAATGATACATTTAACCCCTCAATAGTTATGATGTGTAATATCTACAATGGGATGAAACAACACAATTAACCCCTCAACCATTGTGATATGTAATCCACCAGTGGGAGAATACGACACAATTAACCCCTCGATCGTTGTGGTTCCCATGGTGGAGAAAATGGCACAATTAACCCCTTGACACACATGAGGTGACTTATTATAGTGCATTTTAAACCCTATGGCTTGCCAACTATATTCGATAACATTTAATCATTGTCACTTGCCAATATATTCCACTTTAAACATGATACCTAACTGTTTTTCATATGCATCATTCAAACCAATTTCCAATGCAACAAAACATCCATTTACATATTATTGAAATCCTTTTAACAAATCACTTGCCATATTCAAATGTCATCAATATAAGAACATTTGCATCATATTCTATTTTCCAAAACATGCATAAAAAATAGATATTAAAGCACATACATAGGCATGAGAAAAAACAACTTTACCAAATCGAAATTGAGAGCAAAATCGTCTAATACTTACTTCTGAGCTTAGACAAGAGTTTCAAGCTTAATATAAACTCCCAAAATCACTTTCAAACCTTTACAAAGCTATAAATCATGTTTCCACTCATCGATAACACAAAGTTCCACTTGCCGATACACAATCAATCGTCTAAAGCTACCAAAACTTCACCGCCTGCTGTACGATCAACCTCCCCTATTTTACCGCACAAAAACAGAGGATAATGCATCTATAATCCTAGCAACATCAATTCTCAACATCGCCTCACCAAGAACCACCATAAGCCTTCCAAAAACCACTTCGATGTCAACCTATACAAAGCCCAGCCATAACCTAACGATTTGAACATCTAAACAACATCAATTAACACATAAAACACTTCCAACATTAGCTTATACCTCTAACAACCTTCTAACACCCTAATCACTTCAAAATCTAACTATTTACAACCTAAAAAATTAGCAATTCAATTAGTTTCAGGATTTCTTTTGTAAATCTATTTTCACAGCATTAAAACATATCTTAGATGTGATCTTCATCAATTAAAACCACCACAAATGAGATCTATAATAAAGATATACCAAATTCTTATTAAAAATAGCTCTAAACCTTTTAATATTAATTTATTCATCAACATATATCAAAAATCAATTGTAAAAGATCAAGAACTTGGGTACTTCAATAAAGAACCTTTTTATTACAGGAGAGAAACAAAAATCACATCTAATTGTTGGCTTCCCCCTTAATTGGCATCATTTGAGTAAAATCTCCAAGAAAACAAATTATAGCCCTTTTGTTGTGCATAAGTTGCATATGGCATGTATAAGCTTAAAAGGCCTAAAATATTGTTTTGAAATTGGGTAAAGGTGGTAAAATATGCATATTTGGCATAAGAAGGTAAAATCCCTTTAAATGGATTCGTATACTATGAAATTTGTCATGATAGTAGAGTATGGTTAATTAAACTTGCCTGTAAAATTTCATAGGATTTGGACATTGTATGATAGGTCAAAATGAATAAAAACAAGACCAAATTTGTTATTACAGACCCTACCATACCGATACAGGTGATGTCGTATCGGTACGAGTATGCATTTTTAGACTAGGTCAACACTGGTCAACAAGGCGTATCGATACTTCCTTGGGCATATCGGAACAGGATTTCAACACTAGGAAATTATTGTAGCTGGGTATTGATATGGTCATGTAGGTACTGATACCCTATTTAATCCAATTTGAAAATTAGGGCACACGTATCGGTACGGCTCAGCCTGTACTGATACTAATATTGAGTTCGAAAGAAATAATATTCATAATAATAAAGGCGTATCAATACTGGTCCAAGCGTATCAGTACGCATATTGGTCACTGGAATTGATAATGTTTGAATCATGCATGGCATACCGGTATGACCTCCTTCGAGTATCGGTATCGATATAGGTAAGTTGGTTAAAACCTGTGAGACAAGTTCTAAAAATTACTGATTGGTCACTATTTAATAAAATGGTTTGATTAGCTAGGTAAATGATCTCTGATTAGTATGAAATTTGACATCCTAATTATTTACTCATTTAATTTCACGTTAATAAGTTTAATTTTGAAAAGGGACCTTTAATTTATAGAAATCACATTTTAGTCCCTAAGACTTGTACCGAGTTACCTCCCTCACTGTACTGTTAAAGCATCATATTAAACTATTATAAATATTGTATCGCTATCAAATCTCTAAATATTATTTAAAATCAACGTACTATTTACTGTATTTATCATCGATAACATACTCTGACCCGGTTCCCTACTAGGCCAGGAAGGGGGTGTTACAGTCAAAGCATAAAATATATGTAAGTTGCCTAAACAATGGAAGTCCTTGGACACTTTTTCATGGTACATGGTATAATTGGACTATGGTCCACGGGCTACGGCTTAGGGGAAACAACCCCATATTGTGATATATTAGAGACAATATGAGGTAACAGGGGATATGATGGATGAGAAGAAAATATTGATTGATATACATTAACACTAGACAATGCTTTATGCTTTGTGATGTGTGTAACATGGACCAATACAGTTAAACACGAACCAATGCTGCCTATGTCTAAATGTGATCCAAGAAAAATATTGTAAAATGCACGAACTCTGAAAGAACTTTGATAAGAACTCTGTATGATCTGTGATAGGAGTAAGTATGCTTGATAAGAACTCCGATTGATTATTTATAAGACTTCGATAAATTATTAAGAGCAATATATGAAAGTGAATGCAATGAATGCATTGTACGAGCTATGAAAACACTTGAACTATGGTTAAGCCTCCTTAAAATAAAGAAAATAAAAGATATGACTTCGATGAAAAAGAATGAACTATACTAAAATGGTGGCTATGCATTGACTCTACACTTGTTATACTTACATTGATTCTAGTATATTCATTGCCATTCAAGTATACAATGCTATTACATGGTCACTACCTCACTAGGCTAAGTAAGCCTAATGCATTCATTTTCATGCATTCACAGGATTAAATGAGTTTTTCATGGATCGATCGTGGTTGGAGGTTGCAAGTCACTCCCCTAAGCTCCGTTGTAATATTTATGCTCTCTTAGTTAAACTCCTTTGATGGTGGCATAGTAAATGTATAGAAGCGTATTAGTTGGTAATTCATTTTGTTTACAATGCATTTTATGCATTGTATTGTTTGTATATGGCTATTAAGTAACCTTTTTGTATGGTATCCTCTAATAATGTTAACTATGTAATATCTTATTTGGTGGTTGTTTATTCAAGTGATGATGGGCATGTTATAAAACTCATGTTGAAGTGGCCAATTGTATACATGTGTGATGATAGATTGAATAAACTTGTTTAGGTTTGTACGTTATAGACATTTATTAATTGAATTGATTTAAGTACAACTTCATTGATATGCTTAAGATTACTATTAGGATATTTTTTTGATATAGTAATTGAAAATTAGTTTTGGACTAAATTGAAAAGATGTCAAAAATGTTTTTAAGTTCAAGCAACTTTAAAATATGTTTGAAGAGTTTTCAAAAGGTTTTGGAAATGTTTAAAATGTTTAAAAGTAGCCAAACTCAAGTTCTTAGCATGCCCGTAACGATACGGTTACACCTTGTATCGATACACCTTAGGTTTTCAGCTACAGGATTTTTTTAGAACCAAAAACCCATATCGATACAGGCTTAGATGTATCGATATAGAGAGGGTCGTACCGATACAAGTATAGGCATACTGATACCCTATATTTTCAAATCCCCAATGGCTAGTTCAAACCCCCCCAACGGCTATTTCCCTGCAGCTTACCGATACACCGTATCGATCCACCATATCGATAAGGACTGTACGTACTAATATACTGTACCGATATGCCCCAAAGGTTTATCAATACACTAAGGCTGTGCAAGCATAACGACTAGTTTCTAAAGAATAAGTATCGATACGGCTACTCGTGTATCGATACGACTATCTTTAGAACTACATTTATTACGGTAAACAAAGTCTCCAACGGCTCCAAATCATCCCCAACGGTCTCCAACGACTATGAACTCATTTGGGAGTATAAAAGGACCCTTCAAGCACCTGGAACAACTAATGATCAACATGTCAACATGTATATGATTGTAATTAAGTCTTTTGTGCTTTAACTCTAATTCTTTGTATAGACTACACTTGTGAGCCAAAATGTTTATGTAAGCTCAAGTGTATTAGGATTTGGGTGAGTGCTTAAAGAGTGCAAACATCTACCTAAGAGAGAGATTTTTGTTTGCTTTTCTTTTCTCTTGTAAAGAGGGTTAGCTTGGCCTTGGGGTATAGGTCAATTGATTGTAAAGGTTTCCTCCTAAGCCTAGAAAAGGGGAAGACTAAAAGTTTTAGTGGATTTGGAAATCCTTAGTGGGGAAGCTAAGGTAGCGGATGTAGGCTTTGGTTAAAAAACTGAACCACTCTAAAATCCTTGTGTAATTTTTCCTATCCTTTTCCTTCCACCACCATCACCCAAGAAATTACTTCTCCACCACTTGACGACACGTTTCAGTTAATTAATCGAGCCCAACAATTGGTATTAGATCGAGGCTTAATCGAGAAGGATTAACATCCTATTGAGGTGATCCTGGCTAGCTAGACCAACTATCTATCAATCGGTCTCCATGGCGCAATCCATTGACAAGCCACCCTTCTTCAACGGTGAACATTATGCCTATTGGAATAATAAGATGATGTTTTTCATGAGAGCCAAAAACTACCGTCTTTGGGATATATTTCTCGATGGACCGTTCGTGCCACAATGAAGTAAGGCAGAATGGAGTGCGGATGATTACTGGAAGATGGAGCTTAATTGCAAGGCCTTGCACAATCTATTTTGTACATTAGGCCTAGACGAATATGCAAAGGTTTTTTCTTGTGAGAGTGCCATGGAGGTTTGGGACAAACTTGAAGTGATCCATGAAGGTACAAACGAGGTGAAGGAGGCAAAGATTGGTCTACTCTACCTCAACTAAGAATACTTCAAGATAGACCCGAAAGAAGACATCAAGAGTATGTTCGGCCGTTTCTCTACAATCGTCAATGAGTTTAAAGGTCTTGGAGAGGAGATTTTGGAAGACAAACTCATTCTGAAGTTGATTTACTCACTTCCCGAATCATGGGAGAGCAAGGAGATAGTTATCATTGAGGCTAAGAACTTAAAGGAGCTCAAGCTTGATGAGCTAATTGGGTCTCTTCTTACCCCATGAGTTGATGTTCAAACCATTGAAAGAGGAGAAGGAGAAGAAGATCAAAGAGCTCGGAATCAAAGATCTAAACATAATAGCTCTTAAATCCTCCACAATCCATCAAGAAGATTCAAGTGAGGATGAAGAAATGACCCATCTCTTCAAGAAGTTTGTCCGATTCATGAAGAGTGAAAAGGAAGAATCCAAGCATGAATCAAAGAAGAAGATGAAAGATCCCAAAAAAAGCCACGAATACAAGAAGACGAGGCACACCAAATATGATTATCGTCGCTTCAACAAAAAGGGATCATCTTCAAAGAAAGCATATGTGGCAACATGGAGCGATGAAGACTCCACCGATGAAGATGAGGTAGCCCACCTATGCTTGATGGCCCTCAAAGAGGGAGAGGTAGCTTCTAACTTATCTATTTCTAATTCTTAAACTTTTGATGAGTTACAAGAGGCCTATGATGAATTGGTTTTTGAGTTCAAGGCTTTATTTTCAAAAAATAAAAAGTTGATTTCAAAATTGAAAACCGAAAATGATTGGCATTCTAAAACCAATTTGGAATTTGAAGCAAAAATGAAGGATTTTGAGCTTAAATCTTAAATTTGCTTCAAAATTTAGAAAAAGATCATCAAACAGAAGTGGATGGTCTTAAGAAAGAAAAAGATTTGATTTCCATGGAATTAGAAAAGAAAAACAATTTTGGAAAATCAAATTTTTATCAAAGACAATCTTGTGCCCCTAGAGTTTTGAATGGAAATGTTTTAGAAGTATTTGGGTCCCAGAAGGACTAAATAATTCAAATAAAAAGGATGAAATTGAAAAATGGATTCCTAAGGGGACTAAAGTTTGTGCTACTAATGCCTATGGATCCAAAGCAATTTGGAAACCAAAAATCAAATGATTGTCTTTTATAGGTGTGATGGAGCTTTGATTAACGAGTGATGAAATTAAGGGGGAGCTCTATACATACAAGGGAGATCACATGAAAAAGGAAGACTTCACATCCTACCTTTGGTTCAACTGGTAAAAAAACTAGTTGAATTTTATTTATTTTAATTCAACTAGTTTATCATATATTTGTTGGACTAACATTTCTTTGATGCTTGAGTAAGGGGGAGCCTATTTTAACAAAACATATTTTTGTCAAAATTTATTTTAAAATTCTCCATTGTCATGGACTTAAAAGTTTTCACACTTTGGTTTGAAGCATTTTTTATATAACAAAAAGGGGGAGATTGTTTTGAAAAATTAAATTTTCAAGTGAATAAGGGGGAGCTTTAACTATGTTTATATTCTTAAACTCTTATTCAAAATTTATTTTACTAAGGGGGAGAATCCCAAACACAATTTTTCAAGTTGGTTTTATTATATCAAAAGGAGGAGATTGTTAGGAAATTTGTTTTGATATAATAATTGAAAAATAGTTTTGGACTAAATTGAAAAGATTTCAAAAATGTTTTTAACTCCAAACAACTTCAACATATGTTTGAGGAATTTTCAAAAGGTTTTGGAAGTGTTTAAAATATTTAAAAGTAGCCAACTCAAGTTTTCAGCATGCCCGTACCGATACGGTTGCACCCTATATCGATACACCTTAGGGTTTCAGCTACAGGATTTTTCCAGAACAAAAACTCGTATAGATACAGGCTTAGGCGTATTGATACGGAGAGGGTCATACTGATATGCATATAGGCGTACCGATACCCTATGTTTTCAAATCCCCAATAGCTAGTTCAAAACCCCCTAACGGCTATTTCCCTATAGCGTACTGATACACCGTATCGATCCACCGTATCTATACGAACTGTAGCATATCGATACACCGTACCGATATGCTCCAAAAGTGTATCCATGCACTAAGGTTGTGCAAGCATAACAACTAGTTTTTGAAGAACGAGTATCGATACGGCTACCCATGTATCGATACGGATGACTCTAGAACTGTATTTATGATGGGAAATAAGTCTCCAACGGCTCCAAATCATCCCCAACGATCACCAATGGCTAGGAACTCATTTGGGAGTATAAAAGGACCCTTCAAGCACCTAGAACAACTAAAGATCAACATGACAACATGGCTATGATTGTAATTAAGTATTTTGTGCTTTAGTTCCCATTCTTTGTATGGACTGCACTTGTGAGCCAAAATGTTTATGTAAGCTCGAGTGTATTAGGATTTGGGTGAGTGCTTAAAGAGTGCAAACATCTACCTAAGAGAGGGATTTTCGTTTGCATTTCTTTTCTCTTGTAAAGAGGGTTAGCTTGGCCTTGGGGTATAAGTCAAGTGATTGTAAAGGTTTCCTCCTAAGCCTAGAAAATGGGAAGACTAAAAGTTTTAGTGGATTTGGAAATCCTTAGTGGGGAAGCTAAGGTAGTGGATGTAGGTTTTGGTTAGAAAGCCGAACCACTCTAAAATTCTTGTGTAATTTTTCCTATCTTTTTTGCTTCCACCATCATCACCCAAGAAATTACTTCTCCACCACTTGGCGACACATTTCGGTTGATTAATCGAGCCCAACAATTACCTTGGCACAAGTTAAAAACACAATTAAAGTATATAAAATCCTTTGGTGATTCTAAGTATAATGCTCATGTTTGCTAGGATCAGATGGTAGGAGTTTGTATTGTTATAATTGTTGGGATTCAAAATGTATAAAATGGAATGAAACTATATGCAGCAAATCAAATGGAAAGATTAGTGTACTAAGGATGAAGTTACCTTTGTTATATCATGGTTGAATAATTAATAACTATATTAGATTGAAAGAAAAATAATTGAGCTATGATTATGAATGATGTGTTTTGAATAACAATATAGAAGTTATCCATGCATTGAATTAAAAGAATACTTTGTTACGTAAATGAACATGTAGAAAGTTGGTTAACCATGATGTTTTATGATAACGTATTTGAGTAATGTGTGTAATATTTATGTGTTATCAACGATTTGAAGTGGATATATATATTGTAATTATGTCCTAAAGTATGAAGGTTTTACGTTTCAGTCGCATAATTTCTGTATAATGTCTTTGGTGGATATATATATTGTAATTATGTAACCCCCTTAACCTGGTCTAGTCGCAAGACCGAATCGAATGAACTACATTAAGGTTTGCCGAGACAAACCCAGAAGATTTACACTAGAAATGGTCTATTTTTTCTTTTTATCTTATCTAAATGCATATTTAAGCCCTAAGGTGTTCATGCTGGTCATGGTGAAAGTTTCATCTTCAACTGATAATACCCAGACCTCAGATCAATCTTGGAAACTGCAACACCACGAACTGATCAAACAAATCATCAATCCTCGGCAAAGGATACTTGTTCTTTATCGTCAACATATTCAGTTGCCGATAATCAATGCACATTCTTATCGTTCCATTTTTCTTTTTCACAAACAACACCGGTGCTCCCCACGACACACTTGGCCGAATAAAACCACAATCTAGTAACTCTTGTAACTACATTTTCAACTCCTTGAACTCTTTAGGTGCAATCGACACTAAAGTTGTATCTGTGTACATATCGATACAAAAATCTACCTCCCTATCTGGCGGCAAACCAGGCAACTCTTCTAGAAACATTCCTGGAAAATCGTAAACTATGCAAATATCCTAGGCATTCACTTCTTTCATATTAGGGTTCATAATATAGGCTAGGTATGCTTGACCCCCCACATTCTAGCAACTTAAGCACTTCCAAAATTGAAACCACATTTGACAAGAACATGACATTCTCCCCCACAACCACCACTTCGTAATCCTCTGTAAGTTTCAGTGAAACTCGCTTGGTCTCACAATCAACTACAACCCTATATCGAGACAACCAATCCATACCTAAAATCACATCGAAACTGTGAAACGGCGACTCTATCAAGTCGGCCGCAAACACGTACCCTTGAACCTCTAAGGAACAACTCATATACAGCCTCCTAGCTACGAATGTCTCACCAAAGTAAGTGGTTACCCGCATACCAACATCTAACAACTCTACAAGTATGTTAAGCAAGCAAGCATGTTTATGCAGAATGTAGGAATGAGTTGAACCATAATCAATCAAAGATAACAAAGGTATAGACTACAAGGTAAAGGTACCTACAATCACATCGGTATCATTCCTCCCTACATAGTGTGCAAAGACCCTTGCTGGTCCACCGCCCTCTGGTTGAACCACTACGGTATAGGCCACCAATCTATGTCCATCATCCCTACGCTGGAAATGTCCTCAGTCGCGCCCACGACTTCTCTACTATACCACTGCAGATATAGGAACCTAACTCTCTCTGGCTAACTACAGACAGTCTCGCCTAAGATGATCCCACGATCCACAGCTCCAACAAGTTCCTTGAGCACCCCAACACTCCCTGGAATGCCTCTAGCACCATTTCCTATGTGCCTCTGATCTGAACGGTACCTTCTGTCTCTATGCCTCTTGTAACAATCCTTACCAACATCTGACTCAACACTCATTTTTCCCGCAGAAGAACTCTCAGAATGAGTAGACAACCCTAAATTCTATTCTATGTCCTTAGCTCGGTAAACCAGGACATCAAAATCCGTATAATCTATAGCAAGCATGTATCTCTTCACCTTCTAGACCAAACGATAGCGGAACCGGTCACATCGATGTCGCTTATCATGAACCAGTTTAGGAGTATACTGGATTTCATACTCAGAAACAGACATATTTCCCTACTCTAAAGCCACAAACTCCCTCTTATTCTCATCCTAATAACGAGATCCCAAACACTTCTTTTGAAAGGCAGCACGAAAAAATTCCTATGTCACATCAGTAGGTTATATGCCCACGATCGCAATTGTCCACCAACTGTAAGCATCACCCTGAAGCAACGACATAATACATCCCAACTTGCGCATGTTTGTACGCTCCATCTGACCTAGAATCTTTTTCGTACTAGCAAACTTTTCTTCGGCTGCTTTAGGAGCCAGACCTTGGAACCTAGTACCACCCAAGCTACATAGACACTCCAAAGGTAATTTGGTATTAACAGCTGCAGGCATCGATGCAGGTACATGCACTCTAGCCATGGCCCCCTGAAAAGCTCTCATCATTGCTTGGATTAACAATGTCATATCCATGAAATTAGGTCCTTGTGGTTCTTGAGGTGCACCACCCTTTACCTCAACATCAACAGGAGGAATCGGTGGAGGAGGAGGCAACTCATCATCCTGTCTAACTACCACACTCCCCACTAACTACCACACATCTCAAATATATTTTTCCTTGAATTCTTGTAGAAAGAATTCCCAAGTAATCCGTTCTGGAGGTACTTGTGCAGTTATCACGTTCCACCATACGTTGGCTTGTTCCATCAATAGGGATACTACTCCTTCTAATTTCCTTGATTATCACAAGGAATCCTATTTAATATGATCATTATATCATTTAACTAATAATTCGCAACCATCGGATCTCTATCAGTATCACCTCAGAATTCTGGTGCCCCGATTTTCCTTAATTCCTTTGGGACTGATACTAGTGCCTGCCGATTTAGGATTGCCTCCAAAGACTGTAGAAATAAGCCTTGATCTTGTATCGACATATTTTTTTTTGTTCCCGAGCCTGTTGCTCTACACTCTGCTGAGCCGGTTGCTCTACATTTTGTTGAACCTGAGGTGGATTCTGATTCACCTCATTACTTCCACTTCGAGTGGGCAAATCTTGCTCAATAACCTGTCGGGATTCTCGATAACGTGACATCTGTTCATGTCACGATTATCTAAAATAAGTAAAGAGTAATATACTCAACATCAGGCATCATCATAATCCGACACAATATCAGTAATTTTTAGATATCCTAGTGGCATGTATATAACTCTGACTTTTTACAGAGACTCATTTACTATCCAGAACTAGCTAAACCTGTAGCTCTGATGCCAATAAATGTAACACCCTTACCAGTATTTATTACCCAATACTAGTATAGAGTGACACATGATGTTTAAACCATATTTTATGCTATCCGAACAATTCAAAAATGACGATTTAAAATTTTTCCTTTTAAATCGCGTAAAATTTATTTCCAATTTTTAATCCATCAGATAGACCTCAATTTCAGGCAGCAACTTGGCAATTTTTAACTATACTATACAATTAACAAAACTGCCTAAAATAAAAATCATTTTGATTACTCTAAAATTTCATTATTATAATCTTACCCGATTTTCGCCAATAGCAATTTCTTTAAACTAGTATCCATTTAAATAAAACTCAATATCATATTCTAACCACTTATCTAGATATTATTATTACAATCCATATCTAGACTAGTTTGAAAGGAGCTACTATTTATTTATACATGCCATCTAGAAATATCAAAATACATCAAAGACGTAATTACCGATACTGCATATATCCCCTTTAATAGTGATGCCTTACTCTTTACTCTGAACCGGGTTTTCTACCTACGCTTGAAAAACCATCACACGCTAAGTATATACTTAGTGAGGCATTATAACTATTTAATATTAATCAACATGCTTGAATTATATCAATAATATAAGAAACATGCAGTTTGATCACTATTCTTTTATTTCCCTTATGTTAATCAAATTAACATAATATAATCCGGATTCATAAATCCTATTATTATCCTTTCCATTATCCGAGAGTTTACCCACTCTCTAAATTATTTATCATTTATTACCATTATTTGATAGTTCGCTTACTCTCTAATTTATTAACCATTTATTACCATTATTTGAGAGTTCACTTACTCTCTAATTTATTAACCATTTATTGCCATTATCCGAGAGTTCACTTACTCTCTAATTTATTAACCATTTATTGTCATTATCTGAGAGTTCACTTGCTCTCTAATTTATTAACCATTTATTACCATTATCCGAGAGTTCACTTACTCTCTAATTTATTAACCATTTATTTCCATTATTCGAGAGTTCACTTACTCTCTAATTTATTAACCATTTACTATCAAATAGATTAGTGCCCAACATAGTTTGAGGACTTGAGTACACGAGCCAAAACTGCACCAAAGTGCTAGTACACCGCTCCTAAGTGCTACGAGACCGCACATAAGGGCTAAAGAACCACACCTAAGTGTTAATAAACCGCACCGAAGTGCTAAACCGCTGGACTCTATGGCATGCCAACTATACTTTATACCTCAATTACCTATTTAGGCATACTTTCCTATTCCATATTTGATTCATCCATGGCAATATAATTAAATACTGGGCAGTTCATACCCCAAATATAACATAAACATACATACCTGATATATCTAGTGATCAAATGCATCATAGTTCTACCTTTGACAATTCTCAATATGTCAAATATAAGTTCATGATTTAAAAATATAATTATCAAGCAATTATTAATAAGGTAGATTTATCACAAGTCTTCCAAATGATAATCATAATATTGTCAGTGCATACAAATGCACTCACCTTGACACTTTATAAATTGCCAATATGTACTTAGCCTCACTAAGCTTCACCTTTGATCTATGTCCTTTCCTCAATTGTTAGCTCGATCTCGGTTTTGATCACGATCTACATGTGTATTAATAGGCCACATATACATTTCAAAGTATATGTTAGTATCATACTAACACATAAATACAATAGGAATATTTTTCCTACAATTATTCCTATAATTGTCCAATCTTAGTTCCATGACATAAGTCATTTCATCCTCAATACTTTGTATTTCATTCAACCTTTACTCAAAGAATGATTTATAACTCATTCTAACCTTAATTCTAGCATAATACTTCCATGAAAACAATTTTTCACTTTAGTCCTTAACTTTCTCCAAAATGCCGAATTGGTCCCCAATCTTTCCAAGATTTTTGAATTGATCCTTATGTTTTTACAAACTTCTAAAATGGTCCAAATGACATTTTAAAGCTTGTAAAATCATAATTTCATCATATCCAATCTTATGGAAAATTTTCTATAATTTCTTCTAATTTTTCTTCTTTGACCGAAATGGTCCCTTACTTTCCAATATTTCCATTTTGGTCCTAAATTATCAAATCAAGCTAATTTGATCAAAATCTCATCATTTCTAATGCTAGAATAATTTTCACAATAATTTCCCCTTTATTTCCAATTCTAACCGAATTGGTCCATTATTCTTCCTAAGGGAAACTTTTTATTCTAACATCAAATTAAGGCTTTTAATATCACAAATCATTCATTTCCATCCTTTATTAAATTCCCTAACCAAATCCCTAAATTCTAGGGTTAGGGTTTATAACCTTGAACATAGAATTAAACTAAATTCAAGCTTGTTTTCATGTTTACAACACTTGAGTTACTTAAATCAAGCCTTAATTCCAACATAGTTCATGAAATTCCAATTTCTCTCTCTTCAAGAACATGAACTATTCTTCATAATAGCATACAATATTACTATCAAAAGAAAGAGCATGAAGCATAGATCAATTTATTTCAATGAAACATACCTTGATTCTAACTTTAAAACCTTCAAATTTGCCAAAGAAAATTTTCTTTCCTTTTCCCCCTTGTGTTTCGAAAATACCCAAGAAAGATGAAAAAATTAGTTCATCTTTTATCCTTTTAATTCACATGTGATAATTAAATGAATTTTAAATTCATTTAATTAGTAAAATTACTAATTTAGCCTTCAAATCCAATGGCTAAATTTAATCTTATCATAAACCAAGGGCCAAGATTAAATCCATGTGTTTTTCATTTTCTAAAAATGCCCTCAACATTTCAGAATATTTCAAAAATGCCATCCATGGCAAATGTCCAATTTGCCCTCCAACTATACTTTATTTACTAACAAGACTTGAAAATTGCCATTCCATCACCATCTAATTAAACCTAGTTAGAATCCAACCAACTGTAATAAAATATTCATAAAATAATATTTTATGAGTTTTCCATAATCCTTGGAGCTGTCTTTAAAATTCCAATTCGATTCGATTACCCGATATTCACTTTCTACGATTTTTCCACTTTCCAACTATCAGCTAAAATCTGAAATTCTCATAATTCTGATCTCCATATGTAAATATTTATGACATACAAAATATTCCATAATTTTCTAAAAATCAAAATCTTGAAATTTTGACTCGGTCCAATATACTGATAATTTACCCGAAATCTTTATCGGATAAATTTCTCTTACTAATCCTTGATCAGATATCCATAAAATAAAATTTCAACTCGAACGAATTCCCCTTTTTATCAGTCTCAACTACTGACATGAGACATTCCCATAAGGTCACCCATCCTAATGCTACTCTACTCTGAGCACGCTTAACAATTTTATTTTGATCCAAATATCTAGAAATTTTCTTGAACTTTAACGCTTTATAGCTCTTAATACAAACTCCGTATCAAAAATTCGTGTATCACGAAAATGCCACTCTTGGGGGTGAACTATTCATTTACGGGACCAAATACATAACTTTTTAAAATTACAATTTAGTCCTTGAACTTTTTTAATTTTACACTTGTAATCACTCATTTTTATCCGGTTTGTAAATATTGTTAACATATTAGTATAATAATTAATAAGGTATTATTATTGCATGTATACATGTTATATTATATGTTTACTATATATGTGATTAATGCGTATAAAACATGTGTGTAATATATGTAAGCGCATGCATATTATACATACTATGTACGGTGTATGTGTGTCACATGTCACGTATGTTTTAATAGTTTATATATGTACTAGGGTGTATTTGGTTATATTTATTTTGTGTGTATAAGATGCATGTATATATGTTCTTGGGTGAATGTGATATATATGTGGTTTGCATGTGCATGTACTATGTATGTTTGTAGTATGTATAATGTGTATATTAATTAGGTGCGTGAGCAAATATATGTATATGTGTATTTGAATGTTATATGATAAATACGTTAATTTGCATGTATGATTGTATGTACATAAAGTATATGTGTATATGTTACTATTATTATTATTATTATTACTATTACTATTGGGTTTAAATTAAAAAAAAAAACAAACACAGATCTAAAATATAAAACCCGTTTATAATAACAGTCCAAGTCTACATGATGTTACAAAAACCTAAAAAATATAACATGGTTTACAAGGCCCATCTAGCCCAAAACCCTGAGCCCTATCAAACATCTAACCCTAATTATTTTGGGTATTTTTGCGCAGCTGATCCAAAACCGTTGAATCAAGCGTTGATCCAACGGTCGTGATTGAAGGGAGATGGCCATCCAAATACCGCGTGAAGGCCACGCTCGGGCCTGCCAGCTCCCTACGCGTGCGTATGCCGCACACGCGAGACTCATCGGATTCCCAGAGGCCACATGTCGTCATATCGCAAGGTCTCCCACCCCAAGATCAGATCCTGGCCCTCCATACAGCAAAGCATCCCAGCCGTTGGATCAGATCAGATCCAACAGCCGAGAACAGATCTGGGCGAATGGTCACCTCTACCATGTCGGCCCTCAACCACCATGCCAAGGATATCTCCAAAAACAAAGAAAACCAGATTTTTCAGTTACCAAATCGGACAAGAGAATATATGTGTATTTTTTGTACTTTATTTTCTACCAAATATGATCAAAAAAGAAAGATGTATGGAAATCAACCAAAAATTGTAACGGGGGGGGACTCAGTCTGGAGTTTTTCAGAAATATAAAAGAAGAAAAAGTTGTCATTGCTAATATTTTTTCTCTCATTTTTACGCATGCATATAAGAAATAAAGAAAAGGATAAGGCTTTTACCTTCGCCGTTTCTTTTCCCGTAGGCAATAAACTCCTAAAGGGGTGAGCCAAAAAGGGGTTTTCTTTTCGTTATTCAAAGAATAACAGAGGGTTCTTGGGTTTTTTTTGCTTCAAAAAAGGGAGTTTTTAAAGGTTTTTCAGGGTTTGTGGTTGTCGGTGGTGGCTGGTGCTGTGGTTTAGAGTGGTTAGAGTTGGCCTCACGGTCGTGCCTCAATGAAAACCACCCGAGCACGACCGTCGTTTGAGAGGGCTTCGGTTGGGGAGGCTAAGTACATGGGAGAGGGTTTTTTTTAGAAAACCAAATTTTGAAATGCCAAAGGTCTGGCAGCTTAACCAAATAGGTATTTTTACATACGTTTAATATCTTGGAAATAGTAAAATCAATGCATAAGGAGCTCCGCATTTTCGTTTCTTTCATTTCAGGCGTGCCGCATGGTATATTTACAACCCCTACCCTTTCCATTTTTCAAAATCTTTCAATCTAGTCCCCAATTTTAACCGAATCAGTTTCAAAGAGGTAAAATTACGCCTCAAGTCATCCCGCGTTTTTGAGTTTTGCATTTTGGGCTTGCCCCTTGGTCATTTTACAAACCTCGTCCTTTTAATTTTTGTTCAGTTTATAATCCCATCCCCAAATCGTGTTTCTAGTTGTTTCTAATTTCAGCTTCAGTTTTAATTATATTTCATTTCAGTCCACTTTGTATTTTAAGTATTCGTGTCTTTTTTCTTTCTTTATTTATTTATGCTTTCTGCATATTTACGTGGTTAATTATTTGTGTGTCGTTTATAGCGTATTTATTTATGTTTTTGAGTATGTTATCGTGATTTTACGTTCTAATTTAGTTTGATAGTATACATGCCTATTTTATGTGTTTTGGTTTAATTTGTGTATCATGTCCACACGTTAGCATGCTCGTGTTTATCCCATTTTTGTGATATCATGTTTGTTGTCTTTTAATTCTTTTGCTCATCGTATATATGTTTATTTTAGGTGTTGTCCTAGTTCCTTAGCATGTAGCAAGTTTGTGTATGCTAACATAAATTTCCGTACACTTGTTGTTTTCTTTTAGGTTACATATTAGTGTATTTTTTTGATGTTTTTATTTTATTTTGAAGTGTGCAAATTTGTCACATGTTAAGTTTTGATGTGTTACCATGACATTAGTGTTTTATTAATTAGGCACGTTTAGTTTAGCTATTTATCATGTCTAGGTGCTCCTTTATGTTTTTTTTATTTTGCATCTTAGGTTGCATGTTAGTGTGATGCTTTGTTATGTATAATGCTATGTTTTTAATTTATGCATGCTTGGTGTCACATGTTTAATATCTAGTTAGTCTTTTGCGTTAACTTGTATATTATGTGTTGTTTTCTTTTGCACTATAGGTTTCTCTTTAAGGTGATCTAATTTATCATGTATGTCTTTTTTATTTTAAGTTGTGTCATATGTCAAATATTGCTTTTTTCGAAGCATGTTGCTTAGAATTAAATAGTTTAATATCAAATTACATGTATGTCATGCATTTGGTGCGTTTGTGATTGTATAGGTTCAAGCATGTTAAGGTTAATTAATTTAGTCTTGAAAGTATATTTTTTGTTCATGCTCATATTTTAGTTGTTATTACGATATGTTAGGTTTTATGACCATGTGTTTTTTTATTTTATTTATTTTGTAAAATTAACATTTTATGTTTTAATATCATGTCAATGTAAATTGTATGTTTTATATTTTGCTTTCTAAGATTGCATATCCAGATATATAAACTGCCAATGCGGTGCCCTTTTATCCGAGTGTAAACGGGGCCAGTATCAGGTGTAGTGATGGTGGTTTGGCGTTTACTCTCGGATAACGGGGCCTTTAAAATTTACCCGCACTTATAACCAAATTTTGAATTAATCGTCACTTTAATCCGAGAAATTTAATTTTAAAACGGTAATTATTGAAGTACCAATTTTGGGCGGTGTGGGGGTGCTAATCCCTCCCCATCCGTAACCGACTCCCGAACCCCAACAGTTTTCAAATCTCTGGTTTTATGGTGTCCGGCCTACCTAAGTGGCCGGTGGCGACTCCAATTTCTAAATAAAATGCGTTTTTTTTAAAAAACCCCACGGAATAAATATTTTTATATCTGAAAGACAACCAACACCTCAAAAACTCGGTTTTTTAGCGAGAGGGACATCGCTACGGATTTTTCATAACCATGAACCATAGCCTATATTATAAGCCTACATAGACCATTCAGATCATATGTGGATATCTAAGTTTGATAAGTTTGTCTTCAGATTACATTCCACCTATAAGGGTTAACCTTTCTTCAAGGAACATCAAACCTCGAAGTGCCTGATCGACACCCAAATGAGGAGAGGATGGGGGGCATAGTGAGTGGTGAGATCAAGAGAGCCACATTGAATGGGTTAGAAATTAGGTGTGGGAAACGTTCCTCTCGAAAGCCTAAATGGACTAGGGGAGACCATACATATGCTTATATTGCCAAAATAGGCAAGATTTTTTAAATAGACAAATTTTCTAGTGCATTTATTATTTTAGGATCGAACATTAATTGACATTTTTGTCGATTCTTTTAATCTTTATTATTTATTCCAAACATTAGTTTTTCAAAAAATGTTTGAAAGTTTTTGAATTTCAATTTGTTTAATACATATCGTTTACTCAAAACATTCATTTTTAAAAAATGTTTGGTATTTTCCTCTTTACTATTTCGTCTAAACATCAATTTTTAAAAATGTTTGGCATTTTTTCCTAAATTTCTCAGTTTATTTCCAAAATACTAACCTTTTTATTATAGGGACCAAGAGTTAGTTCTCGTCGAGGTGTTGCAAGAAGATTAAATATGAGTTAAGGGCATAGGGGCATTTTGCCATCCCTAATGATAAGATAGATGAAGGCTCCACATGTAGGGTCAAAGAAAAAATGATGATGAGTTGAATCAAGATTGAGTGGGGCATCATTGTCCGTGAAAAATCAAGATATGTTACTCACAAAAATCCAAGGCGGGTGGGGCCTCATTTCTCATAAAATAGCAAAGGTCTCATGCGTATGAGAGTTCAAATTAGAAGAGACTAGAAGTGACACAGAGATGAGAGGATTTGACTAGTGAAAAAAGTCAAAGGATTTTTTAAGCCAAGAGTTGATATCGACCGAGGTCACTTGGCTGGAAGGTTCAAACAGAGAAGGGACAATAAAGTTTTAAAGGCAAATTTTATCGGGGCATAAGGATGAGGAATGGCTGTAGTCACAGGATGAAGCCTACCTACCCCGAAGAAAAGAAAGAGAAAAAAAGAGAAAATTTTGCACCTTTGCATCATAAAATATGCTCATGCATCATCTGTATCATAGGACTTCATGCACCTTTGCACCTGTTAAGAAGACGCGCACTCGAGTTCCAGAAGAAAGGAAAAAGAAAAAAGAAAAAGACAAAAAAGAGAGAAAAGACAAAAAAAGAAAAAAATAGAGAAAAGAAGAAAGAAAAGAAAAAGAGAGAAAGAAAATGAAAAAAAAAGAAAAAAAGAAAAAAGAGATTATCTCGCGATTTTAAATCAAGATTTTGAATTCTCGAGCCATCACCTTTGATGGATTTCTTTTGATGTCAAGTCGGATAGAACCAGGGCATCATTTTAAAAGATATTGTTCTTAAAATCAATTTCTCAATTTTATCCTTTCATAAGGATATTTTTCTTAAAACTTAGATTTCTTAATCTAATCCTTTCTTAAGGATGTTTTTTTCTTAAAACTTAGATTTCTTAATCTAATCCTTTCTTAAGGATGTTTTTTCTTAAAACTTAGATTTCTTAATCTAATCATTTCATAAGGATATTTTTCTTAAAACTTAGATTTCTTAATATGATCCTTTCATAAGGATGTTTTTCTTAAAACTAATTTTTTGAATTTTATCCTTTCATAAGGATATTTTTCTTAAAATCAGTTCTTAATTTAATCCTTTCTTAAGGATGTTTTGCCTAAACTTAGATTTCTTAATCTGGTCATTTCATAAGGATATTTTTCTTAAAATCAGTTCTTAATTTAATCCTTTCTTAAGGATGTTTTGCCTAAACTTAGATTTCTTAATCTGATCATTTCATAAGGATGTTTTTCTTAAAACTAAATTTCTCAATTTTATCTTTTCATAAGGATATTTTTCTTAAAATCAGTTCTTAATTTAGTCCTTTCTTAAGGATGTTTTTTCTTAAAACTTAGATTTCTTAATCTCATCCTTTCATAAGGATGTTTTTCTTAAAACTAAATTTCTCAATTTTATCCTTTCATAAGGATATTTTTTCTTAAAATCAGTTTCTTAATTTAATCCTTTCTTAAGGATGTTTCGCTTAAAATTAGATTTCTTAATCTGATCCTTTCATAAGGATGTTTTTCTTAAAACTAAATTTCTCAATTTTATCCTTCCATAAGGATGATTTTCTTAAATCTCTAATTTTATCCTTTCATAAGGATATTTCTCTTAAAATTCAATTTTATTTTTATTTTTATCCTTCCATAATGATGATTTATTTTTAACAAATTTATTAATATAATCTTTTCGTAAGAATGTCTTTTCAAGACTAATATCTAAGTACATGCAGGTCAAAGAGGTGGCCAAGGAAGAGCGAAGAGTTCCAGAAGAGCTCGTGATTCTGAGACCACAAACAGGAGACTCAAAGAATTCCGCCGAGGAAGAGCGAAAGATTCTAGAAGAACACGTGATTCCAAGGTACTGGACAAAGAAGCAGTGAGATCATTGATACTTGCGTCACCAAAGAATGAAAAAACCCACCGCGTTAAAGGCGAAGAGTTCTATATAGGAAGGAATCCAAGCTTTAACGTCTTAGAATGAAGAGTTCTATATAGTAGGGACTCATAACTCGAGGCTTTAGAGTGAAGGGTTCTATATAGGAAGAGTCTGTAGCACCAAGATCGGAAGGTGACGAAGTTCTATATAGGAAGAGCTTACAAGCATGAAGATTCAGCTAAGGAAGAGAGGAGAGTTCCAGAAGAACACGTGATTCTGAAGCCAAAGACAAGGAAATAGGTAAAAAATGAGTGCTTTTGATCTTTGCTTTGTTCTCATTTCACAAGAACAAGCAAAGAGGGGCAGCTGTAATCACTCATTTTTGACCGGGTTTTAGTATTATTAGTATTATTTTAATAGTAATATTATTAATATAAAAATAATAAAAATAATAAAATAATAATAAAAATATCAATATAAAAAAGTAAAAAAATTAAATTAAAAGGCAAAAAAAAATTAATGCATGGATGTGGGGGCTCCACGTCAACCCCACAACCACACCCTTTGCCTATAAATATGAGGCATGGGGGGCAAGGCATGAATCGGTCAAAGAGGGTTGGCCATAAAGAGAGTAGTGCTCTCGGCTAGCCCAGGGCCAAGGGGCAGTCCCCTCGGTCCTAACCGGTTCGACCGAGGTCTTATTTGGATCCGATCTAGTTAATTTTTTGGAGAGGTCGTGGTAGATCTCGGTGGGGTTCAGTCGGGGTTCGTCATTCGAGCTACTAGTTAGGTATATTTTCTTTTCTTTTTATTTGTATTATAATTTTTATGATTTAATGAAGTCGTAGTTAATTTAAAATTGTGTTTTTTAGTTTGTATGTTTATTTATGTTTTAGAATATTATTTATTATGTTTTAAATTTATGTTTTATATTAATATTTTATTTATGTTAAATTTGCTTTTATTAATGCGTTAGATTAATATTTATGAATGTTAGTATTTTATTTATATTAGATTTGTTTTTATTTATGTGTTAAATTAATAGTTATGCATGTATGTTTTAGATTAATATTTTATTTATGTTAGATTTGTTTTTATTTATGTGTTAAATTAATAATTATGTAGGTATGTTTTAGATTAGTATATTATTTATGTTATATTAGTATTTTATTATGTTAGTATTTATTTATATTTTTATCGCAATGTATTTATTTATATTTGCCATGTTTTTAAGTTTGCATAACAGATATATAAATTGTCAATGAGGTGCCCTTTTATCCGAGCGTAAACGGGTCAGTATCAGGCGCAGTGATAGTGGTTAGGCGTTTACTCTCAGATAACGAGGCCTTTAAAATCTACTCGTACTTATAACTAAATTTTAATTTAATCGTCACTTTAATCCGCAAAGTCTAATATTAATAAAACGGTAATTATTAAAGTACCAATTTTGGGCGGTGTGGGGTGCTAATCCTTCCCCATCCGTAACCGACTCCCTAACCCAACATTTTTTATATCTCTAGTTTTATGGTGTCCGGCCTACCTAAGTGGCCGGTGCCGACTCCTCTTTTAAAATAAAATACGATTTTTACGAAATCCCACGGAAGACATTTTTTTAAACAAAACAAAATAAAAATACGTTTTTTAGCGTAAAGGGATATCGCTACAAATGGCGACTCCGCTGGGGACATTTTTTATTTTTCAAAAACAAATGAGAGTCGAGCTTTTTTCAAATAATTACCGCTTTATTAACACCGGAAATTTTGGATTAAAGTGACTATTAAACTAACATTCGGTTATAATTGCGCGTTTATTTTTAACGTATTTAAAATATGGCATATAAATCCATTTTTTTTAAGTGGGGGGAAAACGTTAATGCTTTCGTGGAGATATCGTTCTCCTGTGTAGGACTAGCAAGTACCATCGGGGCTCGAGTACCTTATGCTTTCATAAGGATATCATTCCTTCGTGCAGGCATAAGCGAATGGGTCCCCCTGAATTGAACCCGGTTGAAAGGAGCCTATAATGGGTGATGATCGGGGGTTTTGCTACTATTAGTAGAGGACAACAAGGACAATTTGGGTACCTCCTAAAACCAAGACTGCATGTAGAGAATACATAGAAACCCACCCCTTTAGAGCCATGCTGATAACCGTAGGTGTTTTAGACGAGATAAATAGGGTTATTTTGTTTGTTTACCTTATATAATTCATCCTTTTATTTATGTATTCCATCTGGTACTGACTTGTTTTCTTTTTTGCTTTTGCTTTTTTCATACATTATTGCATTTGCATTACATAATGGTACTGGATCAAGTGGTTTGCCAGATCAGAAAGTCTTTCATCATGGAAAAAAGGTATCTTAGGAAAGAAGAGCTTAACTTGTCAGTCAGGCATTGATCAGAGGTCAATCAGAAGGCCCAAGGGGATAGTTTGCCGAGTGAGCGCATATTGTCAAGATACACCTACGTGAGCCTCTAACAGAATGATCTATGGAAGCTTAAAAGGATTTGGGGAGGATGGGATCGAAGACTACAAGACTTATTCTTCGATGGTTACGGCGACATAGTACATTTGGTGTATGTCCGAGTCAACCAAACTTTACTCTGAGCAATTGAGAAAGAGTTAGAAAGCTGCAAGTTGACCATCAAGAGTGAAAGATGATATTTCAGGGGTGCCATTAACCAAGAGAAGGAAAGAGCCATGCAAGAGATCGACAAAGGCAAGCAAGCAACCATCTACAAAAGAGAAAACACTGTTGTTTGGAAGAGGAAATCTATGGGGAGCAGGAATAGACTACTCGAGATACAAAACTTATACAATGACACTGTTCAAAGACTGACTCAGAGTCAAGATCAGAATACCGAGTTAGAAGGGAGAATGGCAAAGGTGAGAGTAGTCTTTTCAGGCCTACCGACGTAAGAATGGTTTCATCGAACTACAAGGAAGAGAACGCGGGAATGGCATGTTATGAGCTCGCATAGAGTCACTCAAGGCAACTGTTCAAGATTACAGGGGGGATTAGAGTATTCGAAGAAGTTACAACCGGTAGAGACAATTATTGGGGAAGAAGACTTCGTGATGCTGCCCAGATGGTTCAAGACCGTGACCAGTATTACACGACCCTGATGGTGGACATACAATGAGTTGCGAGACATGCAAATGACTTAGCTACCGAAGCTGAAACCCCCTAACCCTTCATCACTTCAGGCATGGAAGAAGCACCCAGGTTCATTAAGCTGCTCAGGGCTATTGAAAAGTTAGGGGATAGAGCTAGGGCTTATCTGTAGGAGCCTATGTTGTAATTAGGACTCTTTTTGTAATAGGGACCCATTTTGTAATACAAACCCTTTTGTAATATGGATCCTTTAGTTCCCATGAAAGTAGCTCAAAAGGGTGATTACCAGCGGAACCAGTACCTTTATTTGCATACATTCTTGTATTACATCATGTCATTGGCATTTTACATTACATGCATTCGTCAGTCTTCGCAATAATATTGATAGTGTACATATTGTGGCAGTGGAACTAGAAGATAAGCCGCAACTATTCCGCATCCATACTTTACTTGGTTCCAAAGCAAGCTGATGGAAGATAGGGTAGTCAGTCTAGAAAAGGGGCAGAAAGATTTGGAAGCGCGTCTTGATAAAGCCAAGAAGAGTCTCAGCGATCAGATCGCTCAATCACAAGCTACGATAGTGTCCGACATAACTGCCTTGCTAGCAAAAAGCATGGGGAAAGAAAAGGTTAAAGATGAAGTCACCCAGGAGCCAGAAGGTATCTCATCTCACAGCAAGGTTCAACCAGCGATGCTAAATCCGGCAAGAAGAGTATACATTGACCCTGTTAAGATATCTGCTAGTCTCCAAGCAGAGGCCTTTGAAAACCAACCCATGAATACAGAGGCATTCTACGGAGAAGATGTGCCGGATCTGGACTTGGTCGAGGAAATTAGAAATGAAGTGGAAAAGAAATAGGAAGAAAGATTTCGTCTCGTGGAGGAAAAAGTCAAAGCCATGCAGATTGTAGAGGAACCAAGGAATGATGCCAGCGATCTGAGCCTAGTATCCGACCTTGTTTTACCACCGAAGTTCAAAACCCCTGATTTTGATAAGTATGATGGAACTTCGTGTCCTTCCGCGCATATTACCATGTATTGCCGGAAGATGACTGACTTTGCAAAAGATGAAAAGCTCTTAATCCATTGCTTCCAAGATAGTCTGACTGGGGCAGCCATCCGGTGGTACAATCAATTAAGCCGTGTAGATATCAAGTCCTGGAAGGATCTTTCAAAATCCTTCACAAAATAGTACAAGCATATAACAGATATGGCCCCAAATCGATTCGTGCTACAAGGTTTAAGGCAGAAGCCTGATGAGAGTTTCCGTTAATATGCTCAACGATGGCAAGACGTAGCATTTCAGGTTCGACCCCCGATTCAGGAAAGTGAAATTACTCCCATGATTGTGGATACTTTGAAAAGAGTGTTGTACGATCGTCTGGTAAGCCACCATTCCGCCAACTTTGTAGACTTAGTCATGGTTGGAGAGCGCATTGAAGATGCAGTTAAGAAGGGAAAGATAATAGATCTCTACAGCACAGTTCCTCAAAAGAAAGATGACAGCATCGCTCCTCAAAAGGAAAAAGATTCTCATGTTCATATGGTGAGTGTTCATCCAACCAGTCAACCCCAGGGTCGTCCTCGTAATCAGTCTTCACGATACGTGAAACCTGCAAAGGTACTTCATTTTGTTCCTATGGCGTAAACTGAGTTGCTTCTGATGCTTATAAAAAAAAACTGCTAACCCCTGTCCAGTCCAAGCTAAAAGATCCTCCATATCCGGCGGGGTACGATGTCAATGCTGTATGTGATTACCATTTGGGGAGTACGAGCCACACAACGGAAAATTGTGGAGCTCTGAAAAATAAGGTCCAAATTCTTATCAAAGCTGGTCATCTGAAGTTTTAAGGACAGTGACAGATATGAATTTTTTGGGGGGCGCTCACTTCCCGGTTAGGTGTTTAACTACATTTCATGTTTTCTCTCTTTCTTCTCAAAAGTAATGCGAAGTCAGCTTTACTATTTTAGGCCCGAAAAGTAGTCAAAACATTTTGTAGGGGGCGTACATCTGGTGAAATGATATTTCTATTCGCATATCTTTTTTGTGCACATCTAGCAAACAAATTTCATTTTTTGATTCATTTCACTCATCGATAAGGGTTAGTTTTTGTTTTCATGTGCATACTCATATTTTTACACAAAAAATAGATGTATCCGGCTATTGTGTCCTTGTATATCAATCGTATGAGGGACATTATTTTAAATTAGGTGATTGGTTTTGAGCAACCTGCATCTAATGGAAATCAAAGGCTGCAAAGAAGACGAATTTGTAATTACCTTCGAGTTATTTTTTGGTTAATTGTTAATGACCTCACTTAAGCATAATTTACTGTACGTGGAATAAAAAAAAACAATAAGCATCTCCCACGTTTAAAATGAGTGAAAGAAGAAATCCTAAGAAAAAGCACTCCAATGTTCGAAGCCTGGTAATAGGCATGTTCAAAACCTGGCAATAGGTTTGTTCAGATAAGAGTGTGGCAACTTTGGGGCACTCCTCTAAAGCGATAAGATGGCAATGCACCATCTAACAAAGAAAAAGAAGAGCAAAAAAATAAAAAGAAAAGAAGAAGGAAAAAGAGAGAAGAAAATCGCTTCATGAGTGATGGTAATATTTTTGTCTCAAGACAAGCTGAGTAACTCGGGGTATTGTTGTTTGATCCATCATTATTCTCGAGCCAAAAGAGTATGATGAGTTGAATTCCCCAAGCAAAAAGAAAATAAGCCAAAAAATGATGATGATCTGATAAGGTCCAACCCAGTCAAAAAAAGGAAAGAGAGAGAGAGAGACCAAAATAACTTGGAATGTATTTTACATTTTCAGATAGCAATTCAGCTTTTGAGGTCCCCTATATGCAGGACACGCTTGGGGGCAATCACCGGTAAGTTGTCTCAATGTCGTTTTTGCACTTGATACTCAGGGTATACGATTTGACGTATCACTACGGCTGTCAAGATTTTCTGATCAAGCGTTAGCCAAAAAACACAAAAAAAAGTGTTTATATTGTTCCAAAATTTTGCCGTTCATTTCAAAATTCAAAGAATACACGAGCAATTGGCCTCTTTACTTAAAAAATTTTTTTAAAGCCTAAAGACATAGATTCAGATCCCCATTAGAGTACTTCATTTAAGTTCAAAGACAGAGATTAAACTCAGAGATGGGTTTGGGGGAGTTGGGGGCATTTTAGCTCACCCCGATGTTTAGACAGAGACAGACTCTGCATGATGGGTCAAAGACAAGAAAGAGTTCGAGTCCAAGATTAGTGGGGCACCATTGTCCGTGAAACAACATATATAGTTGTAAGAATCCAAGGCAGAATAGACCTGAGATGTCAGAGGGTTCAAAAGATTTGGATTAATGAAGAAGACAAAAGACTTTCTTGAGTAAAGAGATAATGTTAACCGAGGTCGCTTGACCTGAAAGGGTGAACAAGGAATGAGCAACAAAGTTTTGGGGGCGAAAGCTGCTGGAGCATCAGAATGATTAATGATTGTAGTCACATGACGAAGCCTACCTAACCAGCAAGTGGTGACTTGAGTATTAAGATGTCTGTGAAGACTGTGACAGGGTTTCATACAACATTGCATTATTATAAGTCTACATGAATAGGTTGCACCTTTTGATCCCCAACAATCATGATAATAGCACTTTACATGAACATATGCAACTTTACATCATAAGGTATGCTCATGCATCATCCTTAGTATTCATATAGGAAGACAGACAGATAGTTTCCAAGAAGACGACTTCAACAAAGACTTCATGCACCTCTGCATCGATCCAGAAGACGCGCTTGAGTATCACTTTCCTTAAAAAAACAAAAAAAAAGTAGGTATTTATTTTTGATAGATTCGACACTCGTATAGTTAGCTCACATTTGGTCGAGGGCTTGTGCCATCGAGGGCCTTGGTGGGCTTATTTTGGGTGTTGGGCTTGAGTTTTTGGGTTTGGGATGGGTTAGGAAGACATGGAGGGACAGTGAGGTAATTGCATAAGTTGGTCGAGAGCTTTAATTCTTTTACAGAAAGCAAGAGGAATGAGATCACTCCTTAATCCCTTGTCTTTTCTTCAAACCATCCTCATCTCCAAACTCCCCACCCACAAATAAAGTTTGGATCTTTATCTTTCCAAGTGTGTTTTTCGGATTTTTACCTTAAAGGAAATGTTATTAGCTTGCAAGGATCTACATTTCAAGGTAAGTTTCATCAAGAATGGTTGTGGATGAAAAGCATGAGTTTATTGGGGGTTTTGAGAGAAGTGGATTAAATGAAGTTAAATCCCAATTTTCTAGCTTAGTCTATAAGTTTAAGCTACTATTTCATCTCCTACAAGTTGTGATTGAGTTTATAACTCTTTGTGTAGTGAAAGAGGTTGCAGGATCATCCAAATAGCTTGGGAAGAAGAAAGCTTGAAGGGTTGGCTTGGGAGCTTTGTCCCCAACTGTTGAAGTTAAGGTTAATACACTACTAACTCCTTTGTGTTCTTGGAAATCATGAATTTGATTGCCTTGTTGCTTGGTTGATATTTTGGTTGCTTAGATGCTTGAAACCCCCTTTAATGGTAAATCCTAAGATTGGTGTTAAAATGAATTAAAATTGGTAGAAAACCACCTTAAATACTCCCATAAGATGTAGGGTAGAGTTTGGAGACATTTCTAGGCTTCGATACTGGTACACAGAGAGGCAATATCAATACCCTAGTGTTCTAGGATTAAAGAACATTGTTCCATTGATGAATAACAAAGGGGTACCGGTACAGTGTTTAACCTGTACCGGTATATCATGCAATCAAGTATCGATACAGGTCGTCCTATATCGATACGCAAAGACTTTGAGAAATTCTATTAGTATGTGAGGACCCGTATCGGTACCCACTAGGCAATCTACCCAAAAATATCAACTTTTGCCCGAAAGGCTAGAAAATTTTATTGTTCGATCCAATAGACCCCTAATGGCCTAAAATGAGTTGTAAAACTAAGAAACTGAGAAATATCATTATACTCAGGCATAAAATGTAAGTACTTGGTAAAAGTCTTGTGTGACTCATATGTTAATAGAAACCATAGGATGGTATGATCTAGTCTACTACTAGGGCTTTTCTAGAAGAGGAGCAAGTTACATGTCTAGAGTGGTTGGAGACATAAGAGTGGTTGGAGAGGACTATGATGCTATTGATGTTATCTCGGGTATATATTAGAGTGATGGTATGATCTAGTCTACTACTAGGGCTTTATACTCAAGCATAAATTTTATTGTTCTTTCCCTGTTGAAGGAGAATGCTCTAGAGTGGTTGGAGACCATAGAGCTGGGATGGCATCCTAACCAACCTACTTGGGACGACTTTTTGAATAAGTTTGAGAGGAAGTATATGAGAGAGGCCCACATTGATAGCTTAAGGGACCAGTTTAATCATCTAGTTTAGGAGAACTAATCAGCCTTTAAATATGAACAGAAGTTCCAGCAGTTGAGTAGCTATGCCCTTGTGTTGGTTGCTACCGAGAATATGAAGTGCAAGAAGTTTCTAAAGGGCTTGAGGAAAGAAATTCAGACCTACTTGACTGCTTCCCCGCCAAAGGTGTTTACAGATTTGACTTCTAGTGCCAAGTCACTTGAACAAGTGTAATGTTTGACCTATGACCTAGTTGGTGAGTAGGGGAGCTCGAGTAGGGGAAATCAAAACTTCTCCAACAACTCATAGTCTTATTCTAGGAGAAACGAAAATTGTTGGAACCAAGGTAGAGGAGCTTCGAACTAGAATTCAAGATCAGACCATAGTTCAAAATTAGCTAGCCGTAGGAGGCCTTCGTCTTTGTCTATGATGAGCTCAGAGGGCCCATAGAGGAATGCCCCAGTTTGTGATCAGTGTATATGTAAGCACAGAGGTAAGTGTTGGAGGACGTCCAGAGCTTGCTATGGTTGTGGGTCGACAAATCACTTTTTGAGGGATTGTCCGGCGGCTACTGACACCACCCCGGTTCAGACTCAAAGGACCTCATATCCACCTCAGAAGGGTTAGGGCTTTTCTAGAAGGGGAGCACGTTACATGTCTAGACATTAGAGTGATGGTATGATCTAGTCTACTACTAGGGCTCCAGTGAGGCAGTATACAGTAAAGGCTCAAGAGGACTATGAGGCTATCGATGTTATCTCAAGTATGTTTATCTTATTTTTTACCCTTATAGTTGCTCTTGTGGATTCAAGATCCACCATTCCTACATTTGTAGTGGAATATCCTAACAATGCAGTATTCCTATCGATGACCTTGAGATAGGAGTCTGCATGACTGGTCCGTTGAGGTATGATGTTTTAGTAGATAAGGTGTATCGAAGGTGTCTGATTGAGGTTCAAGGTTCGACCTTTTTAGCAAATCTAATGGTGTTGTCATTCCAAGAGTTTGATGTTATTCTAGGGATGGATTGGTTGTTTGAGCACGATGCACGGTCGGGTTGCAGGGCGAAAAACCTTAACCTTCGTGGGTTGGATAGGGCCAAATTGGTAGTAAAGGGTGAGAGAAATTATTACCTTTCTAATATAGTGTCGACTTTAGCAGTACAAAGGATGATCTAACAAGGTTTCGAGGCTATCTTGGCTCACGTGGTTGACACAAATCTTGAGGGTCCAGTGCTTGAGAGCCTTAAGACTGTCAAAGAGTTTGCTGATGTGTTTCCAGAAGAGTTGCCTGGACTACCTCAGATCATGAGTTAGAGATTCGAACTAATATGATGACTAGCATGGCACTAGTATCCATTGCTCCGTATCGCATGGCACTAACATAGTTAAGAGTTTTAAAGAATCAGATACAAGAGTCATTGGAAAAAGGTTTTATCCGACCGAGCATCTCATCGTGGCGTGTACCGATCTTGTTTGTCAAGAAGAATGATGGGATAACAAGGATGTGCATTGACTATCGGCAGCTCAATAAGGTAACAATGAGGAATGGTTATCCCTTACCAGGGATAGATGACAGTTGACCAGTTGAGTGGTACCCATGTGTTCTTAAAGATTGATTTGAGGTCAGGTTACTACCAGTTGAAGGTAGTAGAAGATGATGTTTAGAAGAATGCTTTTAGGACGCAGTATGAACATTACGAGTTCTTGGTATTGCCTTTCGGGCTTACCAATGCACCTGCAGCTTTTATGAACTTGATGAATCAGATTTTCCAACGTTATCTTGATCAGTTTTGTAGTGATCTTCATTCATGACATCTTGGTTTATTTAAGCTTGGAGGAGGAACACGACTATCATCTTCATGTTGTCCTTCAAACCTTGAGAGAAAGACATTTATTTGCCAAGTTCAGTAAGTGTGAATTTTGGCTCTCTAAGATGGCATTTTGGGGCCACATTGTGTCGGAAGATGGGATTCGAGTCGATCCACAAAAGATCCAAGTAGTAGTAGAGTAGAAGCCGCCTAGGAATATCATGGAGGTTCGTAGTTTCCTTTGACTAGCTGGATATTACCACCGTTTTGTCAAGGGTTTTTATATCATACGACACCCCTGGCCAAGTTGTTATAGAAAAGATTTCCATTTAAGTGGAACGAAAGGAGATAGCAAAGCTTCGAGTAGTTGAAGTTCTCTTACGAAGGTTCCAGTCTTGTTTTGTGATGCCTCATTGAACGAGCTTGGTTATGTTCTCATACAGGAGGGCAAGGCGGTTGCTTATGCCTCGAGACAACTTAAGCCTTATGAATGAAATTACCCTACACAAGATTTGGAGCTTGCTTCGGTTATTTTCGCATTGAAGATTTGGAGGCACTACCTTTATGAGGAAAAGTTCTATATCTACACCGATCATAAGAGTTTAAAGTATTTTCTCACCTAAAAGGAGTTGAATTTAAGACAAAAGCGATGGATCGAACTACTAAAGGAATATGATTGCATCACAGAGTATCATCTAACTAAGGCTAACGTAGTAGCCGATGCTTTGAGCTAAAAGTCTATGTCAGACTTAAGAGTGATGTTTGCCTATTTGAGAATGACCGAGGATGGTGAGTTGTTAGCCGAGCTCATATGGAGCCTAACTTAGTACAATAAATCAAGAGAACATAAGTGTTAGAAGAAGAGTTGGTGGAAAAGATCGATATGGTTTAAAGAGGTGAGGCATCCGATTTTGAAGTGCAAGATGGTGGGATCTTGTACTTCAAAGGTCGATTGTGTATCCCATCTTTGGAGGATTTGCAAGACTGTATTCTTTGTGAGGCACATTGAAACCCATTTACCATACATCTGGATAGAAACAAGATGTACCAAGACCTTCGTCCTTTTTACTGGTGGCCTAGTATGAAAAGGAATGTATTCGAGTTTGTAACAAGATGCTTAGTTTTCCAGCAAGTTAAGGCCAAACACCAAGTACCTTCAGGGTTGCTTTATCCCATTTAGATTCCACAATGGAAGTGGGATCGTGTAACCATGGATTTTGTGATGGGTTTGTCGTTGACCCAAAGGAAACATGATGTCATTTGGGTGATGATAGTGGATCATTGCTTATTGAGTTTCCTACAACAACAGTTTCCAATCGACATCAAGATGACTCTTTTTGAGGCCTTGTATGGACGTAAGTGTAGGACACCCTTGTGTTAGATTGAGCTTAATGAAAGAAAGATTGTAGGGCCAGAGTTGATTAGAAAAATTGAGGAAAAGGTTTAGATAATTAAGGAGAGACTACAAGCAACCTTTGTTCATCAAAAAGCTTATGCAGACCAGAAGCCTAAGAACATCGAGTATGAGGTTGGTGACAAGGTATTCCTCAAGGTGTCACCGTGGAAAAGAGTGGTCCACTTTCGGTGGAAGAGAAAGTTGAGCCTGAGGTTTATCAGACCGTGTGAGATTCTTGAGAGGGTTAGACCTGAGGCTTACCGGTTAACCTTACCTCCAGAGATGGCACACATCCATAATGTGTTTCATGTGTTTATGTTGAGACAGTACCATTCTGATCCTTCACATGTTATCCCATGATAAGTGTGTAAAATTATTGATTTTCCTACCCTTTTTACTCACATTATTGTTAGACTTAAGCTCATTTTAGTTGCATTTGTAGTCATTCATGCATAAGTTCGTAGTTTCCTAGTTCAATGTGCTTGGCCATGCATTTTGTAGAAAGAATGCTGCTCTTTTGCTTGTTTGTGTGCAGGACGATTTGCCGAACCAATTGCTGAAGTCTGCCATAGCGTTGAATGGATCAAAATGGTTAGGATTTCCAACCTCCCAATTCAAATTCAAATGCAAAGGATAAATCCCCATTTTTATATATTTATCAGCTACATTATCTCCCATATTTGAAATTCAAAATGGAAGCCCTATCTCCAACAAATTCCCACGCAACAAACTCTCCTCCAGACCTATTTAAAAGGGATCGAAACACATGAAGAAGGAGAGAGGAAATTGGGAGGATCGGTTCGTGAGAGAGATCAAAAGGGAGAGGCTGATTGTGGGAGGAGTGATCAGATTGAGGAGTTCATCTCCTCTCTTCCTTCATTGTTGTAATCACACATCACCCTTCATGTTGGGGAAATATTTCAGTGTATTTTCTTTTCACCCGACCATTAACTAAATTAGATGGTTTGGGTTATTAGGTTTTGAGAGCATTTTGTATAGATTATTTGATTTTTTTAAGGTTAAATTCACTATGTTGATTCAATTCTTGTTCTTACAAACTGAGTAGTTTAGAGATAAACACTTGAGTGGGATTCATTTTTTGAAACTCAAATCCCTAAATCGGTGACAGCACAAGGGAGAGTGAGATCAATGGTGATTTGTGGAAAGGAATCACTCTAATAAAGTGACAGCCATTTGAGGTTCCTCAACTGAGTCAATTTCCAAACATTACGAGAGTTGATGGAGATCGACGGATTGAATTGAATCGAGGTTTCCTAACATTGCAAGAGCTGAAGGAAATCAATTCCCTCTTGAACCAAGTTTCCAAAAAGTGACAAATTGAAAGAGCTTGGCGACATGGAGAATTTCAAGCGGCTAACAAGAGTTCAAGGAAAGACAGCGTTCATTCTTGGTAAAGTAACGTATGACTAATATATCACCAAGATTTGCGCAAGCGTAAGCCCTTCAAGTTAGAGATAACGTGAAGGCATGAAGAACACTCTGCCGAACATTGGAGACACAATTGGCTTGCCACGACATCGCACTTGCCGCAACAATTAACTTGCCAAGGCAACCACTTGTCGAGAAGAGTCATACTCTAACTCAACCACTTGCAATTGCATTTCACTGGTTTCGGAGAGTCCTACTTCCAGCAAACTACTTGCATGGGCAATTACTTGCCACGAAAATCGACTTGCCTCAGTATTTCACTTGCCTCCGGCATTCAACTTGCCAAAGCAATTCATCCGGCATACTCCCAATCCTAATAATCCAACTAATTCTTTCATTGATTACTTTATTTCCTTTACAATCTTTAGTTATTTGTTTTATTTTTCTACCACTATCTATCATCACAACTATTCTCTTATTTCAGTGCAAGGAGTTAAGAGTCCAAGTCCTTCAAACCAGTCCCTGTGGAGACGATACTCTATACTTATCACTTATTACTTGCGACGTGCTCGCTTGCACATTTGCATAGCACTCAAAACACGCAACAAGTTTTTGGCGTCATTGTCGGGGACTGGCAATTGCGACTTTACCTTTAATTTCTTGCGTTATTTTCTTTCTTTGTTTTTATTTTGTTATTTGATTCAAGTGGCTAACACCCTTTGATTTTGCATCTGTGTATGACTAGGGCAAGACCAACAGCACAAGACTATCCACTTAAACCTAAGATTGAACATGTACTCTGTAAGAGAAGAAGAAAACTATGCACGTTTATGGAAAATCCAATTGCCAATGGCTATCAGAATGCTGCAGCGAGAGGCAATGCAGCCGTAGCAGATCAACCAGTTCGAGTACAAAATAGACCCATTCGAGATCACTTACTACCAGACCTTGGTGATCTCAATCCAGGAATTGCTACACTTGAGATTCAAGCCGCAAACTTTGAGTTGAAGCCCAGAATTTTCAATATACTACATTCAATTGGGCAATTTGGCGGTTCAGCAAGAGAAGATGCCAGGCACATCTAAGATCTTTCTTAGAAGTTTGTGAATCTTTCAAACAACAATGCGTACATGAGGATGTCCTTAGACTTAGACTTTTTCCGTATTCATTGAGGGATAGGGCAAGAACAAGGTTCAACAACATATAACCAGATACTCTAGAATCTTGGATAGATCTATGCCAAAGTTTCCTTGTCAGTATAATTCTACTAGCATAACAGATAAATTACATAATGATATCACTTCTTTTCATCAAGCAGATGACGAATTTATGTATGAGGCTTGCGATCGTTACAAAGAGCTTCTTCGCAAGTGTTCCATGCACGGATTCTGAGAATAGATGCAAGTAGTGATGTTCTACAATGGAGTCAACACACCAACTAGGATGATGCTAGATGCCTCGGCAAATGGAACACTTCCAGATAAATCACCAGAGGAAGCGTTTGAGATTCTTGATAAACTTGTCAAGAATGACTATCAATTTCCAACCGCTAGGAAGGGATAGGTAAGGCAACATGCCACGACAATTGAGCTTGATTCAACTGATGCCATCTCAGTACAATTGGTTGCATTAACCAATATGGTTAAGAATCTGCAGCATCCCAGCAACACACATGAGGTAAAGGTAGTAGCTTCATCTTGTGATTTTTGTAATGATAACCATGATTCTTCTGAGTGTCAACAAAACCCAGAAACCATTTTTTACATTGGAAACTACAACAGAAACAACAATCTATATTCCAACACATATAATCCAGGATGGAAGCAGCATCCAAACTTCTCATGGAATAAGCAGAATGGCTAAACAATGCATCTAGACAGAATACTGAAGTATCAGAGTTCCAACAGAACATGTCATGGCAACAGAATCAATTACCGCAGCAACAATCAACAGCTAGCTCTTTGGAAATCACTCTCAATGCTTTTATGCTTAAAATTGAACCTTATATGGCTGAAACTAGCAATTTCATGAAAAAGACTGGCTCTTTTATGAACATGAAAGAAATTCAAATGTAGAGTCAAGAAGTAGCAATTAAGTCTTTAGAAACTTAGGTTGGACAGTTTGCCCAAACCCTAAGCACGAGGCCAGAGGGAACCTTGCCCAGCAATATTGAGGTTGCACGAGGTTCAGGCCATGAGCAGTGTAAAGTAATCACTACCAGAAGCGGAGCAAAGGTGAGTACAGATCTTATCCAACCCGAGGAGGATCAGCATACATTGAATGATAAATAAGAGTCTTCAAAAGCGAATGCCAGGGCGATTCCATATGCCGCGACAATTCCATCTGTTATAGCCAATCCAGTCGAGATGAGTAAGGACAAAGAGAATAGACCACCACCTCCATTTCCATAGAGGTTAAAGAAGTAGAAGAACGAGTACAATTTTAAGAAGTTCCTTGACATTCTTAAATAAGTCCACATCAACTTACCACTGGTTGAGGCAATCGAGCAGATGACGAACTACGCCAAGTTCCTTAAAGAAATAGTATCTAAGCGTAAGAGGTTGAACGAGTTTGAGACAGTTGTTGTTGCGCGTAATAAGTGCTACGCAATTGTGCAAGTATACACGTTGCAAGTTATAGTATAAAAGATATTGTCTCCACAGGGATTGGTGCCACTTCAAGAATTTAGCCTCTTGCACTGTAAAAAGTAAAAGAAAACACAAGTAAAGGATTATATGAGTTTTAACTAATAACTAATCTAGAAAGCAAATAAGTAAAAGGCGATGTAATTAGATGAGAGAGATAGGCCAGGTTATCGTGAGTTGAGGTGTGATAGCCGATTGGATTGTCTTGGTAAAAGAGTGCACGGGCAACTCAGTTGTCGTGGCAACTTGCACAACGGGGTTGCCTTGGCAACTAATCAGTGGTTGCCTGGGCGACTAGTTGGGCAACTACTTAGGCGTCTGGGCAGCAACCTTCAAGGTTCGGCAGAGCGTTCTTCAATGGTTTCTTCTTATCCCTAAGTCAAAACTCTAGCTACTTGTGCATGCCTTGATAATACATCCCTGTGTGAATCAAGGGTGAACAACAACCAATCTTGTGCTCCTCTTAGCCGTTGAAATCCTTGACTTATTCCTAAGCCGAATTAATCTTCAACATCAATAGATTGAATAAAGATCATATTTATTCGTTTCTTGAATCTAACTCTCCTGATATTAGATAAATAGATGAAGTTACGAGATCCTCTCCCAATTCACTCGCAAACAAGAATAAGAACCAAGAATGAATAAACCTTGAATAGAAAATTGCAAACTCTTATTACCTAAACAAAATCCAATAGTTTCTCACAACCACAAAACACAATAACCATAGCCAAATAGATTTAGTTCATGGCTAGGTTCCAAAGAAACACAAGATAAATAATCCCTAGCATGAACCTAATTGAACAAGAAAGAAAAAGATGAAGAAGGAAGCTTGTCGAAATTCTCCTTGCCCTAGATGCTTGTCGAAAATTCTCTCCTCTTGCTCTCTCCCTCAAGTTGACGATATGGCCTCTAATTTATAGGGCTAGGTCAAATTCCTTCTTTGAGGAGGAAGTTAAGTTGGAATTAAATTATCTTTAAATAATATAATTCTTTATTATCATTATATTCCTACTAGAACTTCTCCTATATTCTTGGAATTTAATTCTTCTTTAATCTCTTCATGGAAATCAAATTCCTTTGGGATTTGGCTTTGCTCCACGTCATCTTGGGCTTGCCTAGTCATAAATTTCGACTACCATATCACCTTGTTCTTTGTCGACAATTGCCCTGGCAACTGGCTCGGCGTCTCCTTCATGCATTGCCCTGGAAACTAGCTCGGGATCTCCTTCATGCATTGCCCTAGCAACTAGCTCTAGCCTTGCTTTGGCAAGTGATCCTGCACATACACACAAAACACACCAAAGCAGCATCTTTTCCCACAAAAACTACCAAGTTATGTAATCAAGCTCAACGATGGAAGGAAACATGGATTAATGCATGAATGGCTAATTATGCAACTAATATGAGCTAAAGTCTAACAATAATATGAGTAAAAAAGGGTAAGAAAAATAGTACTTTTGAACACTTATCACACCCCCAAACTCGAACTATTGCTTGTCCTCAAGCAATGCAAACTAACAATTACCTGCCAGGACTTCAATTTTCACAAACTTAGCTTTGAACTTGATTTCAATTCTCAGAACCGGGGCACAAAGTATGATTGGCTTTTCATTTTTCAAAAAACTTAGGAGTTACTCAGAATCAAACTATAATGCTTGTGAGTGTGTGCGGAGTTGTGTGCAAGTTGATTTTTCAGATTCTATGCAAACAAGAGATTTTCAAATTACTTCATTGGGTTCTTTTTAACATGTTTTAACTAGAGCCAGTTTTGGGCACCTCTAGTGTTTTGTTTTTAGTTTTATTCGACTAGAGCCGGTTTCGGGCACCTCTAGCGATCAAATTTTTTTAGCACATACTAGAGCCAGTTTTGGGCACCTCTAGCGATCAAATTTTTTTAGCACATGCTAGAGCCAATTTTGGGCACCTCTAGCATTCATCCAATTTTTATTCTAATCCCCCAATTTGTTAATTATCAACCTAAGTTCACTAGAATTCCTTAAATCAATCAAACCACAATAGTGTTTCATCAAATTTAGCATCATAGTAAAATTCTAAGTTTTTCCATGGTTATCCTAGAATAAAAATTCTATCAATTAAGTGCATTGGCAAAGTCATCATCAAATATTCATCAAATCTAAGCAATTCTTGTTCCAACTAAAGGCATGGCAAGCAATTTATGTATCCTAAATGTAATATTTAAGATGAATGTAACTAAACATGGTAACTACTAATAACAATCCCCCCCAAACTCGAGTGAGGCATTGTCCTCAATGCATGCATTAAAGGAAAAATAAAAATAACGAAAAATAAAATGCATACAAGGACTTACTCCGAGAGTTTGTCATCGTAGATGATTAGTTTCCTTTTGGTCGGTGTCTTGATTCTCTTGCTTGAACGTGATGGTTGTTTTCTTATTACCGGTGGTGGAATCGATGCTCGTACGTGGTTGTCCTCATCGTCCTCTTCATAAGTGTCAATGGCTTTTCGCTTGGAGGATTCAATTGGTGCGGTCTTTTTTGATGTAATGGAGGACTCGTCCGAATCTGAAAAATTAGACAATAATTCCGTAGGAGTTGATTCGGGCATAGGTGCTTTACCGTTGGCTTTTGCAGTGGTTGCCGGGATGTTTTTAGATTTGGTTGTCATGGCATCTTTAGGGTTGGTTGCCGGGGCATCCTCTGTTGTGATTACCGTGGCAAGTAGTCGGTAGTGAATTTCCTTAGCATAGTGGTTGTGAGTCTTGTTGTGGAAAAGAAAACAAAGAAAACTTGGAAAATAAAGATAATGAAGAAAAATAAAATATCTCCTAAAAATAAAAATGAAAATAAAAAGAAAAAGAAAATATTGAAAGGAGAGCATGCTCATACATCTCCTAAAGTGACCACTTCTTTGTTACATTCCACATGGACACCATTGTAGTGTTTCAATCTTTGTCCATTAACTTTGAATTCATGTTTGTCAGTGATGGACTTGATTATCACGGCACCATGGGAGAATGGTTTGACAACTTCGAATGGTCATGACCATCTTGATTTCAGCTTTCCTGGGAAAAGTTTTAGCCGAGAATTGAATAAGAGAACTAGTTGCTCTGGCATGAATAGCCGCGGCAATAGTTTCTTGTCATGCCATTGCTCTGTTTTCTCCTTGTAGATTCGTGCATTGTTATAGGCGAGTGCACGAAATTCTTCTATCTTATTGAGGTCCAACAAACGCTTTTGTCTGGCACTTTCCCAATCCATATTCACGGTCTTGATTGCCAGTATGCCTTGTGTTCGATTTCCACCGGTATATGGCATGTTTTACCATAGACAAGTTGAAAGGAGGACATATCTAAGGGTGTTTTGCATGCAGTGCGATATGCCCAAAGTGCGTCATCTAGTCTTGATGACCAATCCTTCCTAGAGGGATTTACAACTTTCTCGAGTATACCCTTCAATTCCTGGTTGGAAATTTCTGCTTGCCCGTTGGTTTGTGGGTGATATGCCGAAGCGTTGCAACATCTTGGCAATTAGTCTTTTGTCAAAATGCTTGCCTTCGTCACTGATAATTGCTCTTGGCATCCCAAACCGTGTAAATATGTTTTTCTGCAAGAATCGTTGCACGATCTTGGAATCGTTGTTGGGAACTGCAGCTGCCTCAACCCATTTAGACAAGTAGTCGATGGCAAGTAGAATGTAGAGGTTGCCAAATGAAGATGGGAAAGGTCCCATAAAATCGATCCTCCATACATCGAACAATTCCACCTCGATGATGTTCTGGAGCAGCATCTCGTGTCGTCTAGAGATATTGCCCGTCCTCTGGCAACGATCACATTGCTTGTAAAAGTCTTGGGCATCTTTGTACAATATTGGCCAATACAAACCGGATTTCAAAACTTTGGTCGCGGTACGAGTTCCTCCAAAATGTCCTCCATAGGGTTAAGAATTGCATTGCCAGAGTACATTCTGTTGCTCTTCTTCAGGGACACAGCGGCGTATAACCTGATCTGCACATTGTTTAAACAAAAGAGGCTCGTCCCAAAAGTAATGCTTAGCATCATGGCGGAACCGCTTCTTCCCTTGGTAAGTAAGGCCATAAGGTAAAATACCACAAACAAGGAAATTAACTAAATCCGCGTACCAGGGTATTGCCGAGGCATGTGCTGCCGTGGCGACTGCTCCCAAAATTGCTGAGGCATGCGCGTTAAAGGCTGATGTGGCATCGAGGGTTGCTGAGGCATGCGCATCCATGGTTGCCAAGGCGTCGAGGGTTAACGAGGCATGCGCGTCCATGGTTGCCGAGGCAACTAAAATTTGTTCATCCGAGAATGCATCGCATATCTCTAGATCTGCGTCCTTCTCCCTATTGCGTTCTAAACGTGATAAGTGATCGGCCACTTGATTTTCTGTTCCTTTCTTGTACTTAATTTCAATATCAATTCTTGTAAAAGTAATATCCAACGAATCAAACGAGGTTTGGCATCCTTCTTAGCAAATAGATATTTGATTACCGAATGGTCCGTATGAACAATTACCTTTGTACCAATCAAATAGGATCAGAACTTGTCAAATGCGAAAACTACAGCTAGTAACTCTTTCTCCATTGTTGTGTAATTCACTTGAGCGCTATTAAGAGTTTTACTAGCGTAGTATATCACATGGAAGGTCTTACCTGTGCGTTGGCCTAGGACTGCTCCTACCGCGAAATCACTTGCATCACACATGAGCTCAAAAGGTAGCGTCCAATCTGGTGGAACGACAATGGGAGCCGAGGCAAGCTCTCTTTAGGGTTTCGAATGCTTGGGTGCAAGAATCATCAAAATTGAAGACTTTATCCTGTTCAACCAAATTGCACAAGCGTTTAGTGATTTTAGAAAAATTATGAATGAACCTCCTATAAAAACCTGCATGTCCAAGAAAACTTCGAATTCCTTTAACCGAACTTGGTGGGGGTAATCTTTCGAGCACGTCCACCCTGGCTTTGTCTAATTCAATTCCCTTGGATGAAATCTTGTGGTCGAGCACTATTCCTTCATCTACCATAAAATGGCATTTCTCCCAATTGAGGACTAAATCAGTTTCTTCACATCTTGCCAACATCCTCTCTAAATTGTCGAGACAGCTGTCGAAGTCATTACCAAAAACAGAAAAATCATCCATGAAGATCTCAAGGAAGTCTTCGACCATGTCTGAAAAGAGTGCCATCATGCATCTTTGGAAGGTTGACGGGGCGTTACACAATCCGAACGGCATCCTTCGGAAGGCATAAGTATCGTATGGGCATGTGAAGGTTGTCTTTTCTTGATCTTCTGGTGCTATGGCAATTTGATTGTAACTTGAATAACCATCAAGAAAACAATAAAAGGGTTTACTTGCAAGACGGTCAAGCATTTGATCAATAAAGGGTAATGGGAAGTGATCTTTCCTGGTGGCTTTGTTTAGCTTTCGATAATCCATACAAACCCTCCAACCGGTCACAGTCCTGGTTGGAATGAGTTCATTGTTTTCATTACTTACCACTTTTATACCTCCCTTTTTCGGTACGCATTGTATCGGACTTACCCATGTACTATCAGAGTTAGGGTATATAATGCCGGCGTCAAGCCACTTGATGATTTCTTTCATGGCATGATTCAGTCTCCTCTGGGCCTCAATTGAAGGTTTGTGATCATCTTCCAACAAAATCTTGTGCATGCACACTGCCGGGCTAATTCCCTTCAAGTCGGCAATTGTCCACCCTATTGCCTTTTTGTGTAGCTTCAACATCTTGATCAGCTTATTTTCCTGCTCAGGCTGTAACTTAGAAGAAATAATTACAGGCAATGTATTATAGGTTCCTAAGTATGCATATTTTAGTTGCTCTGGCAATTGTTTCAACTCAAGAACCGGTGGTTGTTCAATAGAGGGTTTTTCGAGTTTACCTTCCTTACCTGAGTAATCCAGTGGTTCAAAGTATGTACCTGGTCGATTGACTAGCCAATTTGCCTCTTCTTGTTGTTCCTCATCAACTGGTTCTTCATACTCCTCAGGTTCCTCTTGATCGGCAATGTAGTTGCCAAGGTAACTAAATTCCTCGTCGAAGTTAAACTCTGCCGTGGCATGAAGAAGTTGGCATTCTTCTGGATCATCGGCATGCCTTAGTGTTTGGAACACATTTAGTTTAACTTGCTGGTCATTCACCCTTATTGTGAGTTCTCCCTTTTCAACATCGATCAAGGTTCTCCCTGTTGCTAGGAATGGTCTCCCGAGAATGATGGGTGCATGCTCATCTGCTTCACAATCCAAACCAATAAAGTCAGTGGGAAAAATAAATTTATCAACTTTTTCCAGTATGTCCTCGATTTTTCCCTCTGGATGCACATAGGATCTGTCGGCTAGTTGTAGCATAACTGTTGTAGGTCTTGCCTTCCCGATTCCTAGTTTCTGGAAAATCGATTTAGGCATCAAGTTTATGCTAGCCCCAAGGTCGCATAATGTTTTCCCAACATAGTGATTTCCAATAGAACAGGGTATTGTGAAACTTTCGGGATCCTTCAACTTGGGTGGCATACAATTGTGCAACATTGCCATGCATCCCTCTGTTGCGATAACTGTTTCAAACTCTCCTAGCCTTGTTCTCTTGGACACAATGTCTTTAAGAAACTTGGCATAGTTTGGCATTTGTTCAATTGCTTCCACCAATGGCAAGTTGATGTGGACTTGCTTTAGGATATCAAGAAACTTCTTGAATTGGTATTCTTGCTTTTGTCGCTTCAACCTTTGTGGGAATGGTGGTGGAAGTCGGATATCTTTGATCCTTTCATTGGTTTGGAACCTGATTGACGGCATTGCCGGGACAACTGGAGTTGCCGAGGTATTATCAATTGGGGTTGCTGAGGCATGCTTATCACAAGTTGCCGAAGCATCCTTATCGTCGGTTATCGAGGCATGCTTATTGCCGATTGCTACGGCAATTCCTGGTTCAGCATCTGAGGCTTTGCCGCTAGGTTCCTCTTGATCTTTTTGTGGAGTTTTGTTTGATGAGCGGGTTTGAGCCTCTCTAAGTTGTTGGCCACTTCTAGTGGTGATTGCCTTACATTGCTCATGGCCAGTTCCTCTTGCGACTTCAGTATCGCTAGGTAAACCTCCTTGCGGTCTAGTATTCAGATTTTGAGCAAACTGTCCGACTTGATTTTCTAATGATTTGATTGCCGCCTCTTGGTTTTGCAATCTCATCTCGATCCTGTTAATAAAAGCATCAGTTCTTTTTATGAAGTTACTATTCTTAGCCATATAAGATTCAGTTTTCATCATAAAAGCATTTAGAGAATTTTCCAAAGAACTAGATGTTGTCGATTGTTGTTGCGATAATTGTTGCCATGGCATATTCTGCTGGAATCCTGATGCTTGTGCATTCTGATTGTTTTGGATTAGAGCATTGTTGGGATTACTCCATGAAAAATTTGGGTGCTTCTTCCAAGCTGGATTGTATGTATTGGACAACACATTGTTGTTCCGATTGTAATTCCCCACATAGAAGCTGGATTCCGAATTCTGTATACATTCAGAAGAATCAAGGTTATCACCACATAACTCACAAAAAGAATCCATTACCTTGACTTCATGTGTGTTGTTTGGTTTTTGCATGTTCTGGACCATCTTGGTTAAAGTAGCCAATTGTGCCGAATTGAATCTGATGATCCTAGTTCATGTATTGTGGCTTGGCGTCTAACTCCTCCTCTTCTAGTAGAGGGGAATTGATAATCATTATTGGCCAGCCTGTTTAGAATTTGCATTGCTTCCTCCGGTGACTTATCTAGGAGTATGTCGTTTGCCGAGGCATCTAGTATCATCCTTGTTGGTGTATTCACGACGTTGTAAAATATTGTTACTTGAGTCCACACCGGGAATCCGTGTAGGGGGCATTTGTGTAGAATTTCTCTATATCGCTCCCAAGCCTCGTACATGGATTCATCATCCGCCTGCCGAAAAGAAGTAATGTCGTTACGAAGCTTATCAGTCAAATTTGTAGGATTAATCCGAGAAAGGAAATCACGACAAAGATCGGTCCAAGATGCTATTGATCCGGCAGGAATGCTATTCAACCATGCTTTCGCCCTATCCCTCAGTGAATAGGGGAATAATCTTAATCGTAAGACATCGGGGGTGACTCCGTGTATTTTGAACGAGTTGCAAATCTCGAGGAAAAATTTCAGATGTTGCCGTGCATCTTTAGTTGCTGAGCCGCCAAATTGACCAATTGTGTTGATCATATTAAACATTACCGGTTTTAACTCAAAGTGGTCGGCTTCAATTTCAGATGTGACAACTCCTGGATTAAGTCCATCAAGATCTTCTTCAAGATAGTCTCGAATAGTTCTGTTTCGTGCAAGAATCACTCATCCTCCTGCTGGAACATCTTGATTCATATTACCGTCTTGATTAGTCGTTGCTACTCTTATCCTTCGTCTAAGTCTTTGTCAGGTTCGTTCGATTTCTGGATCGAAGGGATATTCTGGTGTAGTCGGTCTCGCCCTGGTCATATACCAATGCAAAACCAAAGTTTGTTAGCCCTTTGAATCTTAAACAAGAAAAGTAAAAAGAAAGTGCAAGAAAATAAAAACAAATTCGCTATTGCCAATCCCCGGCAACGGCACCAAGAACTTGTTGCGCGTAATAAGTGCTATGCAATTGTGCAAGTATACACGTTGCAAGTTATAGTATAAAAGATATCGTCTCCACAGGGATTGGTGCCACTTCAAGAATCTAGTCTCTTGCATTGTAAAAAGTAAAAGAAAACACAAGTAAAGGATTATATGAGTTTTAACTAATAACTAATCTAGAAAGCAAATAAGTAAAAGGCGATGTAATTAGATGAGAGAGATAGGCCAGGTTATCGTGAGTTGAGGTGTGATAGCCGATTGGATTGTCTTGGTAAAAGAGTGCACGGGCAACTCAGTTGTCGTGGCAACTTGCAGAACGGGGTTGCCTTGGCAACTAATCGATGGTTGCCTGGGCGACTAGTTGGGCAACTACTTGCGCGTCTGGGCAGCAACCTTTAAGGTTCGACAGAGCGTTCTTCAATGGTTTCTTCTTATCCCTAAGTCGAAACTCTAGCTACTAGTTCATGCCTTAATAATACATCCTTGCGTGAATCAAGGGTCAACAACAACCAATCTTGCGCTCCTCTTAGCCGTTGAAATCCTTGACTTATTCCAAAGCCGGATTAATCTTCACCATCAAAAGATTGAATAAAGATCATATTCATTCATTTCTTGAATCTAACTCTCCCGATATTAGATAAATAGACGAAGTTACGAGATCCTCTCCCAATTCACTCGCAAACAAGAATAAGAACCAAGAATGAATAAACCTTTAATAGAAAAGTGCAAACTCTTATTACCTAAACAAAATCCAATAGTTTCTCACAACCACAAAACACAATAACCATAGCCAAATAGATTTAGTTCATGGCTAGGTTCCAAAGAAACACAAGATAAATAATCCCTAGCATGAACCTAATTGAACAAGAAAGAAAAAGATGAAGAAGGAAGCTTGTCGAAATTCTCCTTACCCTAGATGCTTGTCGAAAATTCTCTCCTCCTGCTCTCTCCCTCAAGTTGATGATATGGCCTCTAATTTATAGGGCTAGGTCAAAGTCCTTTGAGGAGGAAGTTAAGTTGGAATTAAATTATCTTTAAAGAATATAATTCTTTATTATCATATTATTCCTACTAGAACTTCTCATATCTTCTTAGAATTTAATTCTTCTTTAATCTCTTCATGGAAATCAAATTCCTTTGGGATTTGGCTTTGCTCCACGTCATCTTGGGCTTGTCTAGTCATAAATTTTGACTACCATATCACCTTGTTCTGTGTCGACAATTGCCCTGGAAACTGGCTCGGTGTCTCCTTCGTGCATTGCCCTGGCAACTAGCTCGGCATCTCCTTCATGCATTGCCCTGGCAACTAGCTCTAGCCTTGCTTTGGCAAGTGATCCTGCACATACACACAAAACACATCAAAGCAGTATCTTTTCCCACAAAAACTACCAAGTTATTTAATCAAGCTCAACGATGGAAGGAAACATGGATTAATACATGAATGGCTAGTTATGCAACTAATATTAGCTTAAGTCTAACAATAATATGAGTAAAAAGGGTAAGAAAAATAGTACTTTTGAACACTTATCAGTTGCCTTGACAGAGAGATGCTTGGCTCTGGGCTCTGTTACACAACCAATTGCCCCATAAGCTTAAAGATCCAGGCAGTTTTACAATACCATGTTCCATTGGTGAGCATTATATCAAAAAAGCTCTATATGACCTTGGAGCAAGCATAAATCTTATTCCCAAATCTGTGTTTCAATGACTGGGTATAGGCAAGGCGAGGCCCACCACAATCATACAGCAGCTTGCTGATAGATCATATGTGCATCCCGAGGGAAAAATCAAAGACATTCTGATAAGAGTTGATAAGTTTATTTTTCCCACTGATTTTATTGTATTGGATTGTGAAGCAGATGAGTTTGCACCCATTATTCTTAGGAGACTGTTCTTAGCAACGGTGAGGACTTTGATCGACGTTGAAAGAGAATAACTCACCATAAGGGTGAATGAGCAACAAGTCACACTCAGAGTGTTCAAAACATTCAAGGATGCTGACGATCTAAAAGAATGCCAAGCAATAGAAGCCACGACAAAGTTCAACTTCAATGCAAAAACTCAGATTGCTGAATGCTTACCTGAACCTGAAGGAAACAATATCGTAGATGACCACTTGGAGACCCATAACACGTTCCTAGATGAACAGCTGCTAATTGCCAAGGTAATTCCCTGGTATGCTGATATAGTGAATTTTCTTGTAAGTGGTATTTTACCTCATGATCTTTCTTATCAGGGAAAGAAGTAGTTCCTACATAATGCTAAGCATTATTGTTGGATGAGCCTTTTTTGTTTAAACAATGTGCAGATCAGGTTATGAGAAGATGCATTCCTGAGGAGGAGCAGAAAAATATAATCCAACAATGTCACTCATCATCCTATGGAGGTCATTTTGGAGGAACTCGCACATCAGTAAAAGTCTTACTGTCAGGCTTTTATTGCCCTACTCTCTACAAGGATGCTCAGGAGTTTTACAAGCAATGTGATCGGTGTCAAAGAACTGGGAATATTTCAAGACGACTTGAGATGTCATTGCAAAACATCCTTTAGGTAGAATTATTTGACGTTTGGTGCATTGACTTTATGGGGCCCTTTCCATCATCATATGGCAACCTTTACATTCTACTCGCTGTGGACTATGTGTCCAAGTGGGTTGAAGCAATTGCAACCCCCAGAAATGACGCAAAGACTATTCAAAGATCTCTAGAAAAAATATATTCTCACGGTTTAGAGTGCCAAAGGTAAGCATTTTGACAACAAACTTATTGCCAAGGTGTTATGTGCTTTGGGGTTACCCATAAAATTGCCATGGCATATCACCTGCAAACTAATGGGCAAGCTGAGATCTCTAACCGAGAATTGAAGATAATTTTAGAGAAAGTTGTTAATCCTTCACGTAAGGATTGGTCTGAGAGGCTAGATGATGCTCTTTGGGTTTATCAAACCGCATATAAGACACCCTTAAGCACGACTCCATATAGACTTGCCTACTGAAAAACTTGCCACCTTCCTGTGGAGATCGATCATAAAGCTTATTGGGCCATATCAACAATGAATATGGATTGGGAGAAAGCCAGACAAAAGTGTTTGCTGGACCTGAATAAGATTAAAGAGTTTTGCGCATCTGTGTATGACAACGCCAAGCTGTATAAGGAAAAAACAAAACGTTGGCGTGACAGAAAGATTTTGCCATGGCAATTCTTTCTAGGGCAAATGGTGCTTCTTTATAATTCAAGCCTTAAACTTTTTCCATGTAAACTTCAATCATGATGGACTGGACCATTCGAGGTGGTTAAACCCTACTCCCATGGTGTCGTTGTGATTCGATAGATCAAGAATGGATTCAAGTTCAAGGTCAATGGGCAAAGATTAAAGCACTATGTTGGAAGCCGTGTTGAGAGAGACAAGTTCACAATCTCCTTGGGAGATGCATGAAAATGCTCTCGCTAAGGATTTTTAATTTTATTTTTTAGTTATTTTTACACTTGTTATTTTTGGGTTTTTGTTGTTTTAGTTTGTTTTGGGATTTTTCTTATTTATTTTGGTTATTTAAATTTTCGATTAGTTAGGTTGTTTAGTGTTTTTGAATTTTAATTTTGGTTATTTATATTTCTTTTATTTCTTTTTGAATTTTAAATTTGAATCTTTTCTCTTCTTATTTATCCAATATTTTGTTTTTATTTTATTTTAACCTTTATTTTTTCTTTTTAGGTCAAGAGTTTGAATTGGAGAAGAATTGAAGGAGTGTTAGAAAAAAAATTCAAGAGAGAGAGCAAGGGACGGTAGGGTATTGTAGGTTTAAATACCTAATTTTGTTCAAACCCTAGATTTATTTCATCTTTTTCTCTACCCTAGCCGCACCACTCTTCCCCTTACCATCATTGTATGCTTTTTCACCCATTGGTGAGACATCATTCAACCTTTCACCTTTCCGTCATTCATCATTCACTTCACCATTATAACACCAACCTTCCATCTCTCCCATTCATTTACTCTCTCATATTCACTTCATCTTCTTCCCACTTATTTTCTCCATTGTTGAAACTTTGAGTTTTCTTTTCTTTTTCTTCTTAAATCGAAACAATGTCTACAAGCCTCAAAACCATGGATGAAATTTGTCTCTCACGCACGTCACAACTATCATACCGTAAGCTCACCATGGCGGCCGTGCAGAAGCGGTTCGAAGAGAAGTTTGCAACAAGACGAGTTTGGGAGGAGCAAGGCTTTTCCTATAACATGCCACACCCGAGTTTTGGTATTGATGAGTTTATATATGCCACGATTGAGAGCCATAAATGGCTAATATTATGTGAACAATCAGCCAGAGTAAACGTCTCATGGGTAAGAGAATTTTACTCTAATATTTCTAGTCCATAAAACCTGATCGTATTTGTACGTGGTAGGGCCATTCTTCTCAATGCTACATACAAATTTCGTGGAGAATGTGACTCGTAAGAAGATGGACCAAGTTTTGAAGGATCTTACCTTAGAAGGAACAAAATGGAACAAGGGAGAACTCAAGGGAACGGTAAACCGCATTATGCTAAAACCTGAAGCTAAGTTATGGAATAATTTTATTAAGACTCGTTTAATGCCTACCACATACAACGTCGTTGTTTTGTTGCCTCGATTATTATCGTTGCACTCTATTCTTCACAAGTGTGTTATCAATGTTGGGTAAATAATTGTGAATGAAATTTATGCATGCAGTAAAAAGAACATAGGATCCTTATATTTTCCCAATTTAATATTTATTTTGTGTGAGAAAAAAAAGGTACCAATCGAGCCAACCGATGAACGACTAGCAAAGCAGAGTGGGTGGATAAAGGCATAGTACATGTAAGTAATGCAAGAAGGATTACCATGACCAAAACCAATTATCCCAGTTATCCCGACAAGTGCACATGCCGCAGAAAAAGACATTGCACCAAAAGCGTTTGCCTCGGCAAGTTCTCAAGGGTGGTCGACCTAGTACGCCCTTGGTTGGAAAAGTTAGAGCGCATGGAGGAGCAAGAGATTAAGTTCCTACGGTATATCAAGGATCGGGATGTTGCACTAGCACAAATCATCTTGGAGAAGTACCCCGATTGCCAAGTACCATTCCTCGTGTTCCCTAAAGAGTTACTTGCCATGGCAAACGAGGCTGGCAAGTCTGGCCCAACCGAGAAAGAAACTGACACGGCAACTGATGTCAAGGATAAAGGTAAGAAATCAGTGACTGAACCTATATGAACTGAACCATTTGTTGGTCCTGCAAATTCTATAGACACTACTTCTACACCATTGATGTCCCCGCAATCGAATAAGCTACCATAGAAACCAATGAAGCGTAAAGCTTCACCACTTAAGGAAGCCAACACGATGGGATGAGGTAGAGAAGACTGGAGCTTCAACCCCTACACCACCAGCAAGACAACAACCAGCACAAATTGGAAAGAGTGTTAAGCACATGGCCACCATGAAATCACGAGCTATAGGTGATGACCTCTTTGACTAGCATTTGCATTTTTTTTTCATGCATTGAGGACAATGCTTTCCTCGAGTTTGGGAGGACTGTCTTGGTTGTTTCATGTTTAGTTGCATTTGCATTCATTTGTTTTTAGTTAGTGTCACTTGCCATGACAGTTTTCCTGACTGTACCTGTTAATAACCTGTTGTGATATTTGATGATGATTTATTTGCCACGGTAATAGGTTAAGAGAACTTTTGACTCTAGGCTTAGCATGGAAAGTTGCTTAGGATTTTGTTATGATGAATCTTTAATAAACACTGTCGTGGCTTGTTAATTTAGGAGAACCTAGTGAACCTTAGGTAAGGAAATATTAAAAAAACACTAGAGGTGCCCGAAACTAGCTTTAGCCAAAAAAATAATGAAAACAAATGATGATGAACAATGAACCTTAGCTAGAGGTGCCTATCTGGCTCTAGTCTTAGGGATCTTGCCAATGCTAGAGGTGCCTGAAACTAGCTCTAGTATAAATATAAAAAGAAGAAGAATTTCTAGAGGTGCCCAAAACTGGCTCTAGTTAGATCGCTTGCCTCGGCAAGTTAGTAAAACTAAGGTTTTTCTTGGAACTCCTATGATTAACTTGTACATGACTACGCACACACTTCACTTGCATCATACTGAATTTTGAATAATCTTTCTATATTTTGCCTAAAGTCACAAAGGTAATTAAAGCTAGTTGCCCCGGTTCTGAGATTGAAGTCAAGTATGCAAGTTGTTTGCATTCGATAAATGCCTTGGCAGGTGCTTATTAGTTTTACATTGCTTGAGGACAAGCAGTAGTTCGAGTTTGGGGGTGTGATAAGTGTGTAAAAGTACTGTTTTTCGTACCCTTTTTACTCACATTATTGTTAGACTTAAGCTCATTTTAGTTGCATTTGTAGTCATTCATGCATAAGTTCGTAGTTTCCTAGTTCAATGTGCTTGGTCATGCATTTAATTACTTTTTGTAGAAAGAATATTGCTCTTTTGCTTGTTTGTGTGCAAGACGAATTGTCGAACCAATTATCGAAGTCTACCATGGTGTTGAAAGGATCAAAGCGGTTAGGATTTCCAACCGCCCAATTCAAATTCAAATGCAAAGGATAAATCACCATTTTAATTTATTTATCAGCTACATTATCTCCCACATTTGAAATTCAAAATGGAAGCCCTACCTCCACCAAATTCCCACGCAAGAAACTATCATCCATACCTATTTAAAGGGGATCAAAACACATGAAAAAGGACAGAGGAAATTAGGAGGATTGGTTCGTGAGAGAGATCAAAAGGGACATGTTGATTGTGGGAGGAGTGATTGGATTGAGGAGTTCATCTCCTTTCTTCCTTCATTGTTGTAATCGCACATCACCCTTTATGTTGGGGAAATATTTCTTTGTATTTTCATTTCTCCCGACCATGAACTAAATTAGATGGTTTCGGTTATTAGGTTTTGAGAGGATTTTGTATGGATGATTTGATTTTGGTTTAAGGTTAAATGCACTATGTTGATTCAATTCATGTTCTTACAAATTGAGTAGTTTAGAGATAAACACTTTAGTGAGATTCATTTGTTGAAACTCAAATCCCTAAATAGGTGACAACACAAGGGAGAACGAGATCAATGGTGAGTCGAGGACACAATTGGCTTGCCACCGCATCGCACTTGCCGCAACAATTAACTTACCAGGTCAACCACTTGCCGAGAAGAGTCCTACTCAAACTCAACCACTTGCAATTGCATTTCACTGGTCACGGAGGGTCCTACTTGCAGCAAACTACTTGCCTGGCAATTACTTGCCACAACAATCTACTTGCCTCAACATTTCACTTGCCTCCGGTATTCAACATGCCAAAGCAATTTATTCGGCATACTCTTAATCCTGATAATCCAACCAATTCTCTCATTGATTACTTTATTTCCTTTACAATCTTTAGTTATTTGTTTTATTTTTCTTTCACTATCTATCATCAAAACTATTCTCTTATTTCAGTGCAAGGAGTTAAGAGTCAAAGTCCTTCAGACCAGTCCTTATGGAGATGATACTCTATACTTATCACTTATTACTTGCTACGTATTCTCTTGCACATTTGCGTAGCACTCAAAACACGCAACATCCCACTTGAGGAGATTGAGATCAATACTAACGTGGCCTATGAGGAGGAACCGATAAGAGTTTTGGACAAAAGAGTCAAGGAGCTTTGCAATGTATACCTCTTGTGAAGATGTTGTGAAGGAACCACAGAGTAGATAAGGCTACGTGGGAGGTCGAGGATAATATGCATTTGTTGTACCGCATCTGTTTCCATCAAGTGAATTTTAAGGACGAAATTTTCTTTAAGGAATGGAGAGTTGTAAAGACCTAAATTTTAGAATCAGAGGGTCGATTTAACCCAAAGCGTGGGCTCACATTTGGTCAAGAGCTTGGGCCTTGGTGGGCTTATTTTGGGTGTTGGGCTTGAGTTTTTAGGTTTGGGATGGGTTAGGAAGACAATGGAGGGGTAGTGAGGTAATTGCTTAATTTGGTCGAGAGATTTAATTCCTTTACAGAAAGCAAGAGGAATGAGATCACTCCTTATCCCCTTGTCTTCTCTTCAAACCATCCTCATCTCCAAACTCCCCATCCACAAAGAAAGTTTGGATCTTTATTTTTCCAGATGTGTTTTTAGGATTTTTGCATTAAAGGAAGTGTTATTAGCTTGCAAGGGTCTACATTTCAAGGTAATTTCCATCCAGAATGGTGGTGGATGAAAAGTATGGGATTATTGGGCGATTTTGAGAGAAGTGTATTAAATGAAGTTTAATCCCATTTTTCCAGCTTAGTTTGTAAGTTTAAGCTGCCCTTTCATCTCCTACAAGTTGTAATCCAAGTTTATAACTCTTTGTGTAGTGAAAGAGGTTGGGGGATCTTCCAAAGAGCTTGGGAACAAGAAAGCTTGAAGGGTTGGCTTAGGAGCTTTGTCCACAACTATTGAAGTTAAGGTTAGTACACTACTAACTCCTTTGTGTTCCTGGAAATCATGAATTTGATTGCCTTGTTGCTTGGTTGATATTTTGGTTGCTTAGATGCTTGAAACCCCCTTTAATAGTAAATCATAAGATTGGTGTTAAAATGAATTAAAATGGTAGAAAACCACCTTAAATACTCCTATAAGATGTAGGGTAGAGTTTGGAGATTAATGGTTGAAAATGGAGGGCTTGGAAAGTGATTTCCCAAGCCTAGAAAGCCATTTCTGGGCTTCAATATCGGTATGCAGAGAGGCAGTATCGATACCCTAGTGTTCTGAATTAAAGAACACTATTCTATTGATGAATAACAAAGGGGTACCAGTACGGTGTTCAACCTGTACTGATACCCCTACAATCAGGTATCGGTACGGGTCATCTCGTATCGGTATGCCAAGGCTTTCAGAAATTCCAGTAAGCCAATTTTGTATTAGTATGGTATGAGTACCAGTACCCAAAGGGTACCAATACCGGTATGTGAAGACTCGTACCGATACCCACTAGGCAATTTGCCAAAAATATTAACTTTCACTTGGAAGGCTGGAAAATTTTATTGTTCGATCCAATATACCCCTAATGGCCTAAAATGAGTTGTAAAACTAAGAAACTGAGAATTATCCTTATACTCGAGCATAAAATGTAAGAACTTGGTAAAAGTCTGGCGTGACTCATATGTTAACAGAAACCATAGGATGGTATGGTTTGAGATGTGGATTATGTGCTTTGACTGCACTTGATTATTGGATTTCGGATACCCAGTGGGAGAAAGAGCGTGTTGCAACACCATAGTTGAAGAATCTCGAATGTATGCACTTGATGCTTAGTTAGAACATGACTCATTCAAAGTTGCTTGATGAGAGATTCTAAGCATGAGTGTATAAACCCGATGCTTAGTGGAACCGGGCTTCACTCTAGTTTTGTTGGTATTAAACTTATGATATCTATGTGTGACCTGCTATTCTTATTGATTTATATGTGTTTAGGCGACTTGTGGTAGCGTCAATGTTGTTATACTATGCCATGATATCATTTTCTTAGCTACATGCTCATATTTATGATTTGCATGAAGCATAGTTAAGTAAAATTGTATCCACTGAGCTTCATTAACTCAGCGTTTGAAATTGTTACTTCTGTTCAAATGTTTGTAGGTTAGCATGCATTGTTGGAGCATCATCGGAGTAGGATGTCAGCATCGACTTGTGTTTGAGTACAGTACTTAGATTATATTGGGCCATATATTTGTACGACCTTATGTTGTATTATAACTTTTTTTGGGATTTTAACTTGTAAGTTGAATACTTTTAATTATGAATTTTTAAATGGAGCTCCCATGTAACATTTCCCTGTGAAAGTGCCACTTGTACATGCCACATCATCAATTAACACCATTAGTCTTCTGGGGCATTTTAGTCGACAGAAGAAAAATATAGGGGGCACATTAAACATTAACAAAGTAGAGACACCACATTGGAAGATTTGAAAAAATACATGAGGTATTTGTGCCATTATCCCAAAACAAAATCAATACTCTAAGGTTTGTTCTAGACAAGGTCAATACATGTGTGATAAGTTGGACAAAACACTTCCGTTCTTATGGAGGAAGATAGATTTTTATCAAACCAGTTGCTCAAGCTTTGCCCCGGTATTTGTTGTCTTGCTACTTACTCCCCCAATCTTTGATCAATGACATGGTGCAAGCCATGCATGGCTACTAGTAGACAGATAAAACTAATGCAAGAGGTTGACATCTTGTGTCCTAGAGTCGTATATGCACTCCTAAAAATGAAAGACGATTTGGTTTCTAAGATATGCATAGCTTCAACATTGCTCTCTTAGGTAAGCAAGATTTGTGAATGATTACGGAACCTTATAATCTTCTTTCTCTTGTTCTCAGAGCTAAATATTTTTCCTCTGAGAACATCCTTGTTGCCAAAGTTATTTATAGGTCCTCCTTTGTATGGAAATACTTGCATCGTGCCATGAGTGAGCTACATTATGGGTTTTTTTGAAACTAGGACTCGACAGAAACCATTAACTTTGAGGTCCACTATGTGGATAATTTGACATCCCTCATCCACTGCCATGAATTCATGTTCCATGGACAAGTACTTTAGAATAAAGAGAGGGTTCATCATGTTTTTTATTCGTATGATGCTAACTCTATTATTCGCTTTCCCATATCTTCCAATCAAAGGGACACTATCATATGGGGCCACTGATACATGGGTATGTATGCAGTAAAATCTAACTATTGGTACTTACAGCTTCCTTCTTCTCCCAATTATAGGCCCTCATAAGTATGAAAGATTATCTCCAAGCTGCACTTTCTCCATAAGATCTGTATCTTCAGTTAGCATACTAGCAATGAAGCCTTGACCATTGGCAGCAAGTTAAGGGATGTCAATTTAGCCCTAGGAAATTTCCCTTTTTGCCGTACTGAGCTTGAAACCATCTTACATGCCCTGAGGGACTATCCTTCTTTGAAGGAAGCCCTTGTTATTGCTAGTTTACCAAAAGCTTAATACACATTTTGCCCTCTAACGTTTATCATTTTTCCCAACTTGGTACCTA